>JAHWFO010111646.1:0-16475 GCA_023313115.1 Rhysida immarginata | reverse complement strand
GCTTGATTCTAGTTTTTATTTCTTTTCCTGTATAAAATACGAATGAAGAACGCGAGATGTGTCTCGACGCCTTGCCCATGTGTATATGTATTCAGTGAGTGTCTTTACCGTAGAGACATTGGGTCCATTAGTTTCTGATAAAAATACACATAATGGACTTAATTTTGTTAGCAGCCACATTATGCAACCTGAACTTACTACGAGCACACAAAGCAACTCCAATTGTAAACCCTTTGGTCAACTTCTCCTTGCATTGGTTGATTAGGGTAGCACATCCTTTGTCATCTTTATGACGGTAAAGAATAGCTCGCGGCGTATTCGTATCATTGAGGTATACTTAATCTTTATGTAGGGTTACCACTCATTGCAATCTGTCATGTGCAAGGTACTTTTCGTAAAGTTTTCTGGCGTTGGTGAAGCGTTCGCGGATGTGCCATTCTGCCAGACGATGATCATGAGCGCACAAAAGCTGTAGTTTCAGTTCCTCTCGAATGATGCGTCCAACACTTTTTTGAGACTTTTTCAGCTTCTTAGCTATGTGGCACTGTATAGGCGGTTTTCTAAGGACGTTATAGCTCGAACAACTCTCTTCACGTTTGGTAGGTTACAGGCAGTGGTGTGCTAGAAGCCGGCTCGCACCGGCTCGCTCGAGATTTTTCGTGCCGCTTATTTAATTTCGTAATATTTTGCGAGCCGTTTGTTGAATTCCAAAGACATGAAAAATTACAAATAATTTTATTTTTTATACATTAATTCATGTGTTAGGTTCAACTGAGTAGTTGTGGAGCCGGTTAAAAATTTGCCAGCACACCACTGGTTACAGGTAAACTAAGTTCTGTTTCTGGTTCGTTTTTCAATACGTCCCCTGTCATGAGGTAAAGTTGTTTGTTCCTCTGGATTACATTATGCCGGTACCTTTATATAAAATAAGACGTTGCTCCTTGATATTTCAATTGTGAAGGAATGACAGAAATCTATGTCGCAAAGGGCCATATCTGCCCTTCAAAAAATGTGGTTAACTTTTCCACCATCTCTTCTAGAACTTGTAGATCTCTTCTATAATCATCACACGCAATGTAGTCACGGGGAATCGTGGAAGCTGAAATTATTCATTGTTAACTGCCTCAACTATATGCATAGCATTAATTATACAAATTTGAATGTAAATTTCCTTACGTTTGTTTCTGTAAAGGACGCAATGACCAATTTTTCCACACATATAAGTCTTCGAAATCTCGTTAGCATTCTGATGGCACGGTTCACATTTATCACCAGGCTGTAGAGGATAATCGAGAATAGGATCTTCGCCACAAACACATTCCCCGTCTTTCAACGCCATCCAATCCCACGACTGGCATTTCACCGAACATTCTGATTGTTGAAATTTATCATGATCAGTAGTCACTGTAAATATGGCAAAAGGTTTATTAACACTCATGCCATCTTCGAAACATCCAAGTGGTTTCCAGATAGAATCTTTGAAAAGTTTAGCGTCATCTGAAATATAACAAGATGATTAACAAGTTGATTAGTAAACATGCACTGTACGGTCTCTTTATTAGGTACACCCACGTAATGGCGCATTATGCCTTTTTTCTCCTTCAAAACAGCATGAATCCGTGGAAGCATAGATTCAACAAGTGCTGAAAGCGTATAGAACCTTCTGTTCTGATCATTTCTCTTAGTATATGCTAACGAAGGCAGCTTGGCTGCCGAAATGCGCATCTGTACAAATAAACAATCTTTGGGGATCAGTGGTTCCCGTTGTGTTTTTTTGTTGAAAGCGTTCCTGAGGTATTGTGTACCATGTAGGCGTAGAGCGAATATCTTCTTCCCAGCTCATCTCAAATATTCAGTCGCATGAAGATCCGCCAACTACAGCAATAACAGTCATCAACCATTCTATGATTGAAGCAGTATCATTATACTGATGAAAGTAGCCATTTGCCTGCGGAAAAATTTTCAACATAAATGGATGTACTTGGTTAGCAACGATGCCTGTGTATGCTCTGGCATGGGGGTGGCCGTAGCCTGGTTGTCTCGTCGGTTGGTTCGCTCATCGATGGAGTTAAGCAACTTCAGGCGCGGCCAGCTGCTGGCTGGGTGACAGCCAGTGGCTTGAGAACCACTGCTGGATGGGACGGCTGTTTGGGGCACAGCTGTTGGGGGACTTTAGTCTGACCCATTTGCTGAGTGACCAGTGCTGGTTGTCCAGCAGCTGGTGATAGTCACTGGTTTATTCGTCCGCCAGCAGCTCTTCCATTATGAACCCCCCGTGCTTCGGAGGGCACGTTAAGCCGTCGGTACCGGCTGCTACTCTCTTCTCATAGCAGTCGTTAGCTACTGGGATGGCGCAAAACACCCTCTGTACAAGAAAAGATAAGATAAGATGCTCTGCCATCCAGACGTGAATCCGGAGTATCAGTTGACAGATAACTTTCCCTATACCACGATACTGCTGCCAGCAGTTGCCAGTCGTCGACAGACATGATGGATCCATAGATTTATTTGTTTGCGTCAAATTCTGTGGCTGCTTTCAACATGATGCGCCAGAAACTTCGACTCAAAGGACCAAGAGACTTCTTACAGTAGTAGATGATCCAGTGCTGGTCTTGCTTTGCCTGCAGAAGCTTTCTTTCCTGTTTGTCTGCGATACAAACAGTATCCGATATGGCCTTTGGCTGTTATATCCTATCCGCAACAGCATTCGTTTAGTGGTACATTGTGAGTTGGTTGTCTAAGCAGCAAGATTAAATTGGGCAAAAATGGGGTGTCTGTTGGCTTGCACAAGTCTAGCCAGCCTGCGTTGACCTCTTTTATCAATTAGCGGTTTACTTCCAGCTGAGTGGCGCTGACCTGACTTACATTATTTAGAGCGGTGAGCTATTCTGGAGAGTGCACTCTTGAGTCTGTTGTAAGAAAAAAGTTCATGAGAGTTGTCGTCTCATAGACGCTTCGCCCAGTAAGTCGTGCATCTACGATCACGTTCAAAGTCGGTTAGATCTTTGGCCTTTCCCGTGTAGGCTATTTATAGTCTAAACGGCCATGGAAAGATTGGGCAGCTGTATTTATAACCAAAACAGGTCACGTGACTTGTAGCGGAATGGACAGAACCATTAGTGCTGGAAGGATGTACCTAACAAAGTGGCCGACTACTCTGTCTTAAATGAACAAATTCCATACGTATATAAATGTTTTCACTTACAATAAACGTTTGAGAGCTTTTCATATACGACGACATTATTATCTTCACCGCAATTGTATTTGGGGCTGTCCAAGCACTGTGTACACTTACTGCTGTCTCCATTAGCTTCAGGAACATTAAGATCATTGCCGCACTTGCAGCCCGTTTGCCATAAGGCGACGAAGTTTTTCCAGCAGCTCTCGAGGCATTCTCCTGGGGGAAGAGTCCACTGCTCATCTACATCTTCGATGACACTAGTATGGCCTTCATAACGGTAACAGCCCTTTTCTTTTATATAATATCTGTAATCTCCTGTGAGGCAAAATCATAAAGTAAAATTTGCATAACTATACACTGTTGAAATAAAATACCATCTGCTTGCATATACAGCTAAAGTAATTAAAATGTTGAAGTTGAAAATATATTTAATAAGTATGTCATTATGATTGCAAGAATATTATTTATATTGTAGCGTTTCAAACTGAACTCTACAACAAAGATTATTAAAAAGAACGTATTCCTTTTCTTAGACAGCCTGGCCAATGAATTTGAAACATATCATCAAATTTGTAAATGCCATGCGCCATAATAAAAAGCATGTAAAATTAAGTGGACACGTGAGTTCCACATGGAATCTGTATCAAATCATAATACGAGGGTAGTTCAAGAATTTTGGCCTCCTGGTCCGTAACTTTTTTATTTGTTAACCTATTTTCAAAATTCTGTTTTTATCTGATAAAAAAAGTTACGGACCAGGAGGAAAAAATTCTTGATTTCCATGGTTTGACTAGCATCACAAATATACTGAATAAAGGGACCAAGAATAACAGGTAAAACTAATTTATTAGCCTGACGCGTTTCGGCATTTCGCCATCATATGAGGCAGTAGTCTACAAAGGGAAAACTGACACTCGACAATCGACATTCGAACAGTGAAGTATACATTTGTTCAGGTGGGACGTAAGCACTGCTTACACGATTCTCATCCTACCGGAAAAAATTCCACATGAAATACACTGAAATAGGCAAGAAGCCTGACTAAGCCAAAGAGGTCTTCCACATTATGAAAAAACAAAATAATAAGATTGACGATAGTCAGAAGAGTGGGAAAGGTGGAGGGGAAGGGGTAGTGGTATTAAATCTGCCAATAATCCGGGAAGGAAACGTTGCCTATGTCTTCGAAGTTGGCATCAAGAATATGCCTCGGTTTTCTATACCTTGTGTGCCACTTCATTTCCATCCGGTTATTCAGTATTCCAGCCACCAAGTCATTGTCATGGCTCTTCATCGTCTGCATCATGTTCATCAGGAGATCTTGGACACGCTTTCTGGTGATGTCATCACGATGCCTGGTGATGTCATCTGGTGTAGTGTCAGTTGCCTGTTAGCGGTGACCATCCTACTCAGACGCCGTTCACTGAGAAAGTGTGGTCGACTCTTTGTCCATGGTGGGAGGTAATGCCGTCAAGCTGCTACTCTCGGTAGACTCTTGAAACCGTGGACCGTGGGATGTTGAATTCTTGAACCACCTCCGGTATTAAATGACTCATACGTTGTGCTCCACATATCAGGCCATGTTCGAACTCTGATAGCTCTCGTCGTATAGCGATTGTTACACTGAACACCTCACCCCTTACTAAACCTAATGACACTGATTTGCATATTTATATTGTTTGCACATGATGCTACTGCCACTTGAAAAATAATCCACTGCTATCCCATGACTTCTGGCATGTGAGTGTACAGGATGAGGCAAAAATGTAATAATAGAGCATGTAACTCCAAAAATATTTGATATAGGTTAATGAAATTAAAAATATAATTACTGAGCAGGATAGGGGCTACTTGGTAGTGACATTTTCAGGTTTATGCAAGAACGTGTTCATGAATTTTGGAAACGTATCTCCTAAACTATGAGAGATATAGGCATAGTGTCAAATACAAAAGTTGTACATCACCCTTCACTTGTTTGAAATCGAATGTTAAAATCGTTGCTTTATTCGGAGAGAATTAAAGAAAAAAATGCTTGAAGTTATTTGATTCTAATAATATCACTTCACGTCATTGATAATATCAATCCCCTAATGCATCGCGCGAGTGTCATTAAACATACGCACTAGAGTTATGCACATGGCTTATTCGCAGCTTCAAGCAATTTTTTCTTGAATTTTCCCCGAATAAATCAATGATTTGAATACGCAATTTAAGTAACTGAAGGGTGCTCTAAAACCTTGCAATTGACACTATGCCTCTATTTCTCATATTTAGGATATAACTTTTCAAAATTCATGAACATCTTCTTGCATAAACTGGAAAATGTCACTACCAAGAAGTCCCTATCCTGGTTAGTTATATTTTTAATTTCATTAACTACACAAACTAATTTTCGAGCTTTACGCTCTATTACCGGACGTTTGCCTCACCCGGTATAACTTTTAAGGCTAGATGTTTATACTCAATTTAGCAGACAATCTGATATTATTTGAACTCATTAAAATGAAAAGAATGTTCAAATGATAATAATTATAGTAAAATAAATTTCTTTAAGGAATAGTAATAGCTATAGCTAAATTGGAGATATATTTAAAAATAGTTAGAACACTTACGAAAACACAAAACACTTAATAGTGAAAAGATAATTATGTATTAGATGCTGATAGATATAAAAATTATTGAACTAAATGAAGTGTAAATAATTCGCTTGAAATCATATCTGAAATACAGAATATTCTAAAAATTTTATATAAAAATTTTATTTAAAATTGAAAATTATTCTAGAAGCATAAATGAATGCAGTTTTATTTAGAAATCAATCACAAAATTAACTTTGTAGACAAGTTCCTTTTCCGTTCGGTATCATAACTGAGGTCACAATTTGCATAGATCATACGAATGGAGTTTATCATCAATTATGAAACTTAATGAATCCTTAGACATTAAAAACACACTTGCATCCACTTATAATGAGATCCAAGGGACTGTGCATTTATCTCGTTATATCCGAATGTAAAAAAAAATTTAACGAAATAATGCATAGATAATAAATTTATTAACATATACTTTATGTACAGTATTATCCTAAGTATAAAATTCCGTCATTGTCCTTAAAGATTTAAAAAAGTCGTTCCGAATAAGCTTATGTAAGTGGAAGAAGTGGAAGTATTATTAGAAAAATGTAATGACATTGTGCCGCGATCTCGTCTTCATTCAGGTTATCCGATGTAATGACGTTATCATCAAAGGAAACAAAATCATTATTGTATCCCACCTTCCTAAAACAGTTTTGGACGGTCTGGGCAGACACATCCAGCCATGCATTACAGACATATGCAGCTATCGCACGTGCACTCTGTCCAATCAGAGTAAAAGTTTCACCTTTGCTTTCGATATCGTTCTCCCAATGGGATTGGTTTTTGAATCGTCATCAGCTGGAGCTATCGCACATACGCTCTGTCCAATCAGAGTAAAAGTTTCGCGTTTGCTTGTTTTTTGAATTTTTCATGGTTACATGTATTTTTAAATAATTTCGTGTCCATTTTCTCTCGTTATAACCAAATTTCTTAAAAACCATGCTCGTAATAAACGTTTAAAAAGAAAAAAAAATGTACTGTAGGGGGTGGGGATTCAAATTTTCCTCGTTATAGGCGTAAAACAAAAATTTTTTCCTCATTTCTTGTTCGAATGGAGGTCACAGAATTTTTCCATCCATTTTCTAATCAATATCATTTACCTGATGTTTGGAATTAGCTCCAGTTTAATGTCTTTATTTATTAAATACCGAAAGGTGCTTTATGCTATCACTGTGGGGAAACGTTTCTGTCTGTCTCTCTGTCTGTCTGTTTGTCTGTCAGTATGTATGTACAGTATGTCTGTCCGTCCATCCGTCCGTAACTCTAACTCCTCCAAGGCTATGAAAGGTTTTCAAAATCTGTCTTCGTCAGTCGATAAATATGGTTCATGGCACGAAGCAATCACAAACATTATCATAATCGGTTCAATAGAGCGTGCATAAATGGTACCTAGCAATTTTCAATGGGAAGATATATTAAGTAATATGTCAAACAAATCGTAATGACGACTTAGAAACGGATATTAATTACTATTTTCGCCAATTGATAAATAAGGTTCCGGAAATGAACCATTTTGAAAATGATTGTAATCGAAACAATGGCACGTGCTCTAATGGTACCCTTAAGACATCCTCAAAAATTTTCAATGATAAGATATAGCATATAATATACCAAACAAATTGGAATAATGTGTTAAGAATGAATTTAATGACAGTCGAAATTGGTTTAAAATAACCTGATTTGGTGCATCCATTATGGTTCATTGCAACTTTCAATGCTAAATTTTGGCAAGTAATATATCAAACAACTTGTAATAATGTGTCATGACTGAATATAACATAATATTAATGATAGTCGTATTTGGCTTCAAGGAACCTGGTTAGCGAAACCATTGTGATCTATTTATTTATTTATTAGGTAGGTATATCATTATTTATTTATTTATTAGTTATTTGCCGGTTTATTACCACCGGAGCTCGTCTAAGACCAGTATGGTAATAAACCGGCAAGTTAGGTCTTGTGGGGCTCCATAATTCAAATTACAAAAGTGATATAGCAGAATAAGTACAGAGTGAAATTTAATAAAATATATAATAAATAGGGATTAGTGTCAGTTGTTAGAAGTGCAGGATTGTTTAATTTAATGAATATATAATATATATAAAGTTGCAAATCATCAATTAGATAAATTTAATTATCAACAAAAATTATCAAAGTATACAATCTCAATTGTAATAAATTGGCAAAAAAAAAAAGTTATTTAAGATTATTTAAGTTATTGTAAAGTTGAGATTAGAGGGAAGATGAGTGGCTGAATGTATTAAGAAAGGGCTTTGAATTTCTTTTAAAAGAAGCAGGGGTTGGAGCTTGCTGCAGTTGTTCAAGCACGCGGGACCACCAATTTATACCAGCAACAGAAACACAGTTGCTTTCATAATTTCGACTGGCGTCTTATTGAGAAAGCAAATCGGGGTGTGAAAATCTTGCTGATGATGCATTATTGGGGGATTAGATAAGATTAAATGTCCATTAATAATTTTAAAAGTAAACGTTAGTAATTGTTGCATATATATTTGAAAAATAATTAATATTTTACAGCATCCAAAGTAGGGCGATACATGAGAACGTATTGGGAGTTTCAGTAGAATCCTAAGACACGTTTTTTGGATGCGTAGGATTTTTGTTAAGTTAAATTTAGAAGTAGAGCCCCAGAATTGTATTCCACAACAGATAGTTGAATGTATCAGTGTACTGTATAATATCAACAATATTCCATATGGAAGGTAGTGATGCTGCGAGATTATGCCAAATAATTCCTTTATATGATTGTTCCATGATAAATCCGAGGATATATGCAATCCTAAGAATTTAAAAGTTTCAGTAAAAGATAGAGGGTGAGAATTGTAGTAAATGTTTAACACACGAGGTACTGATTGTTTATTCCGTTGTGCAAAGATCATGTATTTAGTTTTACTAAGGTTAAGAAATAACTGGTTTAATTGGTTCCAATTACTTAAAATAATCAGGGATTGATTGATAGAAGTTTGTAAATTCGCAATTGTACTATCAGCATAAGAGAGAGTAACAACATCAGCACATACTAAAATATGGCATGTAATATATCAAAAATCTTGGAATGATGTGTCATGAATGAATATAACCTAAAATTAATGATAGTCGAAATTGGTTTCAAGGAACCTGGTTTAGTGGTACCATTATGGTTCATTGGAACTTTCAATGCTAAGATATGACATGTAATATATAAAACAATTTGGAATGATGTGTCATAAATGAATACAAGGTAAAATTAATGATAATCCAAATTGGTTCAAAGGTACGTGGTTTAACGGTATCATTATTGTCCATGAGAAACGTACAATGTTAATATAGGGCGGTTAAAAATATGGTCCCGCGAATGGTTTAGTTTAACCTTTCGGAAATTGATTATGTCATTACTTAATGGTTTATTATCGTTATAAATGGATACAAGTGTATAGTTACAATTCACCGAGATCTTTAAGTTTGCGCTGAAAAAACTGCGTTGAAAAACCAGCCTTAACATACAAACATCACGTGTTCAAAGTATCTCAATCTTCACTCAAATCAGACGAAGACTAAATTGATGGAATTTTTTTACGACGACTTTAATGAATTTTTTTTCACTCATACCTGTTCCTTATCTAAAGTTTACCTTCAAACGGAAATTTGGTGACGAATCTCATAAAAATTATTGAGTTTTATTATAAAGTATTGCAGGGGTATAGAAAAAATAACGAATTGCCGTAAGTATTGTGATTGCCAATTCTTTAAAAGACAAACTAGTCCACTTCTCCACAAAGATTTTTATTTACCATGAATACGCATATTTCAACTAACAGGTAGTCATCTTATAGCATGATAAATTATAAAGTGACAGAGTATTTATAAAGTACAAGGGTCGTTCAAATTTGACCTAGACTTTTTTGCATATAAAATCGAGATATAACTCTAGCTTATTACATTTTTCGGGGAACATTACGTAATTCTTTTTGAGTATCCCGAGTTCGATTGACTTATTTCCTGCATGCGCAGCAGCTGCAGCAAACATTGCAGCAAGGAGTGTCTCTGTCGCTGTGGAACATGTTGTTCAATGAGCAGCAAAACGTGGTCATTGATTGGAAGTCATATTTAAAGATGACATTCCATTAAACAGCATGGAGTATTTACGGACCAAAATGCAGGTGATGATTCATTATTCAAAAACACTGCATCTTTGCTTAGGAATTTCCTATGGTATGCGCACACTGGCAACTTTTCTTGTAAAGTATATTTTTTCCAAAATAAAATACATGGAAATCTGTGGAAGTGCACGCACTGTCCATTAAGGGCCTGTCGATTTATATTGATCGCGACTAATCTGTATCATCGCTTGGGTCAAAGACCATCCTGTAAGTCTTGACCGCAGCTTCCTGCAACTGACCAAGCCGTTTTAACAGCCTGAAAATCTCGACCGGAATCAAAAATTCTTGCCATGACTGCCCGAAACATGGCGATCAGCAGAGTTTTCAACATGGCGGAGGAAGCATTCACACTTTACAAATGTGGTCACTGCGAAAGCAAATTTTACAGCGAAGAAGAGTGTAATGCACACGTTTTCACAGTCTGTGGACAAACAGAACCTCAAACAGAAGGTAGAGCATAAGGTGACATCTGTATATTGGTACAATATTCTTTTTTCAAGAAAAATGTTTGCTTTCTCCTATCATAAGTGTCGACATGCTTCATTACTTGGGAACTTGAGGGAGAAATAAGAATAATGATCATTTTAGAACGTTCATTCACGTAAAAATAAAGATTTACACATAATCATGTTGACAAATGTTGTATTGGTGTGATTTGTTCGAGGCGGCAGCAGGAGTACGCGGAGAGTAGGGGCGATTCAATTGGCGAATCTGTAGCAGTAGTGGTTTCCGAAGAGGAACCAGCTAATTTACTACTTTCAGACTCGTGGAAGAATTCGTAACAGAGTCAGTATCTTCTTCCAGTTCCACTAACACAATTAGTGCTAATTTTTTAATTGAGTTATTGTGGATGAGACCATGTTGAAACAGATCGCACACATCCGCTTTGTCCTAAATATCCTGTCGCGCTATAGTGTGCAAAATTGATCGTATCACATGACTCGATCAGTGGTGGTCAGCTGAGTTCGGTATTATTAAAAGATTTGCGGAACTAAATAAATACAACCGGACTCATTTTCAAGGCAATTCAGCTGTTGCTCACTTGAATAGAATCAACGGGGCACGCGTACTGGTGATGATCTCGTTGCTCTGTGCTAAAATATAAACACCCCTTCCTGTTATACACCGGGTGAATAAAAAGTCTTGAAAAATACACGTCTTGCCAAAAAAAGAAAAATAGGTGTCAAATATTTTACGAATGCTATTTAATAGCACCAAAATTATCCCCTTGCACCCATCGTAGGGGAAAAGGGTGGGGGCAACTTTGAGAAATTTCAAATGCGAACCCCAATTTTTTTTTTTTTTGCGGATTCGGATTCTATGGAAATAAATTACATTAATTTTACCCAAAAAATTTTTTAAATCTTTTGTAGACGGCTAAAAGTAGTTAAAAATAGTTTTTTTTTATTTCCAGAGACTTAATTATTTTGAGTGCAGTACTCAGAATAATGGACAAGCATTTTTTCATTTAGATCTAAAGTGTTTTTCCGGGAATATTCTAATTACAATTTTTTCGTTTGATACAGCGCCGTAAAAAAGCAATAATAAGAAATTTGAAGAATCTGAATCTACAATAAAAAATAATTGCTCCTGCCCACTCTTGAAAGGTGGTGAGGGCTAATTTCAGCGCTATTAAATACTGATGCGTTTTTGATTTAAAGTGGACTTATTGAGATATTCGCACTAGTTTGACTTCTTTGCACTTACCGTGCCATCTAGAAAAGATTTTAAAAAAATTTTGGGTAAAAATAATGTAATTTTTACAGTAGAATCCGAATCTGCAAGAAAAACTGGGGGTTCTACCCCCTATGAGGAGTGTAGGGGGCTAATTTTTGCATCATTAAAGAGCTGTCAAAAACATTTGACACATATCTCTTTTTTTGACAAGACATGCAGTTTTCGAGATATTAGACCGTTCCGGGACTGTTTATTCACACTGTATGTGTTATAAGTTGTACTACTTTATCTGGGATTTTGTTTTACACGATCATTTTTGAAAATCTCTCATTAATAAAAGAGTCTATTGATATTGAGCTATTCAATAATGAAATTGAAACACGACATGTTCTATATAATTTTAAATTAATAATTATATCATGATAAAAATCTTAAAGAAAAATTATGAATCGAATAAATGAAATTGAAAAACGACCTGCGAACAGTTTGTTCAGGATTGGAATAATATTATTTATTTTTGTTTATTTTATGTATTTAATTTATTACAGAGACAAGTATGGCCTATAGCCGACAGGTTATGTCCCTGGATAGAGAAGAAAATTACCAATTCTGATTGTAAGATAAACAATTTGAGTTAATAATAATGGACTGAGTCCATACAGTTTAGTGGATTAGATTTTTAGGAGTTAAATAAAAGATGTTTTAATTTAGATTTGAAGATGGCTATGTTCAGGGAGAGGCGAAAAATCAATAGGTAAAGAGGACCAGAACTTAATAGTAGCGAATGAGACACTGCATGATTGATAGTTCGTTCTTGTCAAAGGGATTCTTATCAAATGAGCGGAGCGTGTTGGGTAGGAGTGAAGTTCGCTACGATATTGAATAGAAAGTGAGGAAGAGAGATATTTGGCGAGAAATCGCCTGTAGAAATTCCGTAACGATTAAATAATTGAGAAACAGAGGCCGGTTTGCATAAATATGACCATTGCAATAATATTTTTTTATATAGCTTTACAAATTAGCTAATTAAAACTAGGTTTTTGTATGTTTTTTTTTATATGACAAAGTCAAAAGAAGCCCTTGTAATTTTTTGTTGCTATTAAAAATAAATTAAAAAACTTAATTAAAATTATTTAATTTTTTTAACTAAAGGAAGTTCCTTTCACGTATCTTTTTTTTTATTTTTTTTAAATTTTCTAACGATGTAAGGCGTGCGTTTGTATATGTGGTATGAAAAATTATAGAAGTCTCATAGAATGAATCGTATTTAATAGAAAAATACTAAAGTTGTAAAGTTATAATCATGGGCATAAAAGAGAGCACATAAAAGAAAATATAATAATGAATTTCATATAACGGGTTAATATAAATGGCAAAAAAAATAAAATATTTTATGGTATTTGAACCCAAAACTTCCTTTTCCGTCTATATTTTCTAATTATTACTAGCAATGCAGCTTATTCGAAATCCGCCTTAAAAGGACTTAGAGAGCTAATCCTTAATCTGGGACATGGCGGTAAAGACCAAGTCAGCATTATGAATTAGAGAAATAAATAGGAGGGGAAATCAGTAAATAAGTTTCAAATAGATATAGAAATGAAACAAAGAAGAATATTGATTTGAAAGCTACTTGTATTTCTTCGCATAATCTTCCTGTACATGAGGAACTTTTCCCATCGTTTTACAAGCCCCTCAAAGTATAATGGCTGCTGTCTGAAGAAGGCGGTGAATTCCATTTGTACAGCTTGGAGCCAAACAAATGGAAGTCGCTTGGACGAAGGTAAGGGCTATACGGAGGATGCTCGAAAATTTCCAGTCGAATTTTCGCAGCATCAGGACGCCCATTATCATGAAATAACAACGCGCCTTTGATGAGAAATATTAGTCGCTTCCGTCGAAGTTTCATAAGGATGTTACAGTAGGAGTCTGCATTTACAGTTTACTCTCGCTGCTGGATTGTGGTAAGCAATATGCCCTAATGATCCCAGAAGACTCAGCATCACTTTCCCAGTGATGAATTGTACAAAGGGAATTCACCGCCCAAAGAATTTTATACTACTGGTTTTGAGGTGCTTGTGAAGCGATGGGACAAGTGCTTCGTATCATTAATTGTATAGGGAGATTATGTGGTGAAATAAAGTTAGTTTTCAAGTGCCTTTGTTTGTTTCGTTCCTATATCCATTTGTAACTTACTGACTTTCCCTCGTATCATTAAGCTTCCACAATGTGATTTTTTTAAGTAAACAAATTAAAAAGAGTTTCCGAAATCATTCAATCTCATTCTTGTAACAAATAATCTATTCGTGACTTCTCTTTGGGGCTACACATATTTCAATAATATTCCTCTTTCTAGTTTGTTTACTTAAAAAAATTAATGCTGTGGAAGCTTATAAAGAATTAGATTTAGCATTTAAATATTAAGATTAGCTCGCTCTCTCTCTATCTCTAAGGTCTCTTATAAAGGATTGGAGCTTATTTTTTGAATCAACATCAACATTTTAGTGGACAGCGTGCGCGCGAAAATAGCGTAAAAACATTTTTCCTCCACCAATTTTTCACCATCGAACTTTTTAACAGTCCGCGCGTCATTAATATGGTTGTGGAGAAAGTTGTTCCAAGAATGAACATAGTCTTAAGCAAGAAATAAGTTGCAATTAAAATGAACGGTCATACTCTGTCTGCAGTCCAGCTTTGTTTATTGCTTGATAGACATGTCGTTTTCTCAAGAACAACGAATTTTCATTGTTGAACATTATTTTGCTTGCTTTTCTTGCCAAGGTCAATGTTAACCATTTTATTCAAAGTTACGACTTAAGATACAAAGAAATCTGGCAACGCTGATTCGGGATGTCACTCTATAGTACTAAACTTACACAACTGAAGCATCTGAAGAACTGCACGCCTCAATATCGCGAACTTTTAAATTACTGAACAAATTAGTAAGTTAATTTTCGCAAAATATTTTATTTGAAAGGAAAGCAACACAGAGCGAGAATAAAGTTAATTTTGTTTGTTTATGAAAATCCATCGCCTTTATCGTGTAAATCTGATTGGGAAACTCTTCTTGTGATGAAAATGATTTAGTATCAGTTCGCAAACCGCGCCGAAAACACTCAGATAACGACATTAATTCTTACAAAACATGTTTTAAAGAATTCAGTAATACCAAATGAATAAAGTTTGAAAACAAGTTTATTTTAACTTTCACAGAGTATTAAATTCTTTCAGATTTTAGAAGGAAATTGTTTATGTATTCCTATTTTTTTTTCAATTGAAAAATGGAAGGAAAAATTCTGCGACCCGGATTCTATATTATTTCTTTTAATATTTCTTTTAATATTATTATCCTGTGAGTTCATCAACTTTCTGATGGTTTGGAGTGGAGAAATTCTCGGTCTGCGGGCCAGGTTCCCCTCTCCTATTGGGCTTTTAACCGTGACAACTTGGTTGTCTTTAAGACACCTTGAGACAGCTTGGCTGTCCGTGGTGTCTGCGATAGCCCAATTGGTAGAGGCATTGGCCATGATAGTCGAGGTTCCTGGGTCGAGTTTTTGGACTTGAGATTGCGGTTTAGTAAGCATCGCTCATACGTCAAAATTGCGTAAGATCAGAGAAATTACCATTGGAAGGCTTTGATATTACGCAATTTTGACGTATGAGCGATGCTTACTAAACCGCGATCTCATGTCCAAAAACTCGCCCCTGGTTCGAATCCGGGTCGCAGAATTTTTCTTTCCATTTTTCAATTGAAAAATCATTCCCTATGCTTGGAGACGTATCTCCAATTAATAATTAATATTATTATTCCTATTTTCTTGAATTTTTACAAACTTTTATACGATTTTAAGTTAATTTTAACTCATAATAGTTTTATGCAAATTTAGAAAATTATGGAATTTTTCAACGTAATTTTTTAACGTAAGTGTTTTTAAAGTCTTATTTTTATATATGGTTTCCAGTACAACGCATCTACCACATATTTATACTGACTTTATACGGAAAACTTCATTTAGATTGGCAGACAAAACTATCAGGAAAATGAAATTAAGAATGAAACTAAATTTTTGTAAACGTTTTGATCGACTTAACGAAATCGTTAACGAATTACGACGCAGCTAAAGCTCTTTCCCGGGATCTTTGCAAGAGTTTATTAAATTAAACCTTACCTTTGGAATACACGAATGAATGTATTTTATCGTTTCCACACCTTTTGTCATTATGGCATACTTCGCATGTATCTTCTTCAACGGGATGGGCATATCTAAGGAATTCCAGGGAATCCCCACAGAAATGAGGTTCACCTGCGCCTATGAATTTTCTTTCAGGGCAAAACCAGGCTTTTTTATCAACCTCCTGAAATCCGTATTTTTTCAAATCTTCAATCTTGAAACAACCTATCGCTATCAACTCTGGGAATGACTCTAGATAAAAAAGAGAAACTAAGTACGCTGATCGAATACATGAATGAAAAAAGTTCAATTTTAAGTAAGATATTTTTACGTTGTCCATTGACTGTAATACTTGTTGAACGAATGCAAATGATAGATATCACTGAAGTGATGGCTAACACTACTGGACGCATATTAAAACCACACATGTTAAATGATTCTAATAAGAATATTAACTGATCTCACCGCAATTTTTATTTGCTGTTCCTCATATTACTGTCTCTGTTTTGATTGGTCTCTAAGAAGTCGCAAGCAAACAGTTAAAACTTGAATATATAATTATTACTTGCAGTATTCTTTATAATGAATTTTTTTGAAAATCGTACGTTAATTTTGCAACGAGTCACAATGTCTGTTTTAATCGATAACCGTACGG
>JAHWFO010111643.1:0-12890 GCA_023313115.1 Rhysida immarginata | reverse complement strand
TGCTGTATCAGTTCATGGAGATTCCCGGGTGATCGTAAACGACGTCCCACCATGTCCCACACGTGCTCAATTGGCGATAGGTCTGGGGACTTCACGCGCCATAGCAGCAGTTGACATCATGCAGACATGCATGCTCATGTTTTCCATGTGCGGTCTGGCGTTATTCTGCTGAAAGACTGCACCGGGTATGGTGTGCAGAAAGGGCAGTAACACGGGCTGCAGAATCTCTGTGACGTACCGTGCTGCTGTCGGGTTTGGATGGTGACTAAAGGTGTTCTGGTATCGTAGCCGATGCCACCCCAGACCATACACGATGGCGATACCGGATGCATTGTTCATTGGCACGTTCCAATGGTCTGTGCCACACCCGTCCGCATCTGTCACCGGTGTCCAAACAAAAGCGGGATTCGTCGCTGAAGACCACCGGGCGCCATTCCATTCGCCAGCCCGCTCGTTCACAACACCATTGCAGTCGTATCGCGCGGTGCTCAGGTATTAAAGGAAGACACAACAATGGACGCCTGGCAGACATTGTCACGGCATGTAACCGGCGTGCTATTGTCGCTATTGACACTGGAGCAGTTGCCGCAGGGTGATGGTTCTGTCCGCTAGCGCTGTTCGCAGTATCCGCCTATCGGTACGAGCTGACGTGCTTCTCCGGGTCCAGAGCCTGGTCTTCTGGCATGTGTGCCTTCCTCTCGCCATTGCCTGTAACATCGGCCTCCCGTCCGTGCGCCCCGCGACACATGGACAGCAATCCATCTGGTTGACCATCCAGTCTCGGAGATGCCAATAATCCGACCTCGTTCAAAGTCCGTTAATTGCGTGAACGGTTGTCGTTGTTATCGTAGCGGCATTGAGACCGTTGTTCGGATTAGAGTACTGTACGTCAAAGGTCGTTACAGCGTGGCTACAAAACAACCACATTAAAATACTAAAATACTGCCGTGGGTTGCTCAATCACATGACACTCTGATGTGGAGTCAAGATGGCAGGAAGATATCCACACAAAGAAGCAAACTACTCAAAACATGAGACAAAACATGTGTGGAACACCTCAGAAAATTGGTGGAATCTACAAGCTAAAGGAGAATCAACAAAATACTGATTGACTTGTGAGCTTATAAAACTCAAAGTATGTGGGTAATTTGGTAACACAATGATGAAATTGAGGGAGGAATTTGTCTGTTGAGGGATAAAATATTCTTTTAACACTTAACTATAGACCTTTTTCAGCGGAAGTTGTGCTCGCGCGGTCACTTGACTTGGTGATTTGAGCGATTTGAGCACTCAGCTTGCCTCAGCTTGAGCACGAAGCGTTTGGATTAAGCTTTTGTTCTGGATCAAAAATGACTGATTTAATCGCAGATAAGATAAAAACTCATATAAAATACAAAAATATTAAATGTTTGCTCATTTAAACAGTTAGATTAATATTTACATAAATTTCAAGATGCAGAAATATATATTTCAGTATACAAGATGGACGACAGGAGTTCCAACTAGTTTCGCCATTTATTCTCGGCTTTATCAAGGATACACGACAAGAGGCTTGCAAGCCTTTATATACAGAGATTTTGGTATACAGAGTAAGCAATGAGCGTGATGAGAAGAGATACAAATAGGGGGAACCAATACAGAAATAGGAGAAGGTAGCCAATGAACAAAATTATAAGTTACAAAGAGGTACGCGTAAATCGTGGACCGTAAAGAAGACTTATCCGGTTGTCTAGAAGACAAGGGGATTTACAAAGAAATAATATAAAAAAATCTATATAAATAGACCAAAGAATAGGAATGTTTGTAAGACATTATCTATCTCTTTGACTTCATCGATAAAATTGGGTTCAAAACTTTAAAAGTTCCGCACTTTCAGGGCCTTTATCTCCTAAACGGTTGGATCAATTGAAAAAACACCAAGAATAAAACATTTCTCGAAAATTGTGTACAATCTGAATATAACATTAAAAGTAGGGGTTACTATTTAAGATTTCAAACATACCCCCCCCCCCCCAGCTAATGAATTTCTCCCACGAAATAACTCACTTTTGCTTATGGACATTTTTTTCGTACAATGCTTAATTTCCGAGATATCTACTGTTACCAGACTTTTTGACACCCTGTATATCAAACAACTTGGAATGACGTGTCATGAATGAATATAAATTAAAATTATTGATAGTCTAAATTGGTTCAAAAGCACCTGGGATTTAGTGGAACCATTGTGGTTCATTGAAAATTTCTATGCTAATATGTGGCATGTAATTTATCAAAACACTTGGAATGATGCGTCATGAATTTATATAACGTAATGATAATCCATATTGGCTCAATGGTACGTGGTTTAATGGTATCATTATGGTCCATTGGAAGTTTCAATGCTAAAATATGACATGTTATATATCAAAGAACTTGGAATGACGTGTCATAATTGAATATAACGTAAAATTACTGATAGTTAAAATTGCTTTAAAGGCACCTAGTTCAGTGGAACCATTATGGTTCATTGGGACATTCAATGCTGAGATATGGCAAGTTATATATGAAACAACTTGGAGTGGTGTGGAATGAATGACTACAACGTAAAATTAATGTTAGTCGAAATTGGTTCGAAGGCACCTGCTTTAATGGTACCATTATGGTTCACTGGAACTTTAAATGCTAAGATATGGCATGTTTTATATCAAACAACTTGGAATGATCTGTCATGAATGAATATAAAGTCAAATTATTGATAGTCGATATAGGATCAAAGGCGCCTGGTTTAGTGGAACCATAATGGTTCATTGGAACTTTCAATGCTAAGAAATGGCATGTAATATATCAAACAACTTGGAATGATGTGTCATGAATTAATGTAACGTAATGATATTCCAAATTGGTTCAATGGTACCTGGTTTAATTGTATCACTATGGTCCATTGGACCTTTCAATGCTAAAGTATTGCATGTATTATACCAAACATCTTGGAATTGTGTCATAAATGAATATAACGTAAAATTAATGATAGCTGAAATTGTTTTAAGAGCACCTGTTTAGTGGAACCATTATGGTTAATTGGAACATTCAATGCTGAGATATGGCATGTTTTATATCAAACAATTTGGAATGATGTATCATGAATGAATATAAAGTCAAATTATTGATAGGATCAAAGCATCCTAGATAAGAAGGCCCGGACAGCTCGAGCATGATGGGAACGGTCATGTGATCAAAGGAGGGAAGGTTGATGCAGACGATGCAGGCGATACTCGATTTTTTGCTGAGCTTACGTGCGGATACAGATCATTTTATCATTCAGCATGAACTATTTCAATCAATATAACGCAAAATTCTGGATAGTTAACATTGGTTCAAAGGCACCTGGTTTTGTGGAACCATTATGGAAATTTCAATGCTAAAAAATTGAATGTAATACAGAGTGGGGCAGTGTATCTTCCTTTTTTGAAATGTGCGCAATTCAGGCTGTAGCGGCTGCAGCGGGACAGGAGTGGTCTCATTCGACAGGCGTGGTTCTAAAGTTTTGTTCTCTTCCAATTCAGTCACCATGATGTGTCGGAACAGTGAAGTGCGAGCGTTTGCTGTCGAGGCCTGTTTTTCGAACAGTTCATCTGTGATGGCAACCCAGCGCGCTTTTCGACGGTGCTTCAATACCCCCATTGGGCCATGTTCCAGACCGAAAATCAATTGTTACATGGGTCACTACGTTCAGACAAACATCGAGTACGACAAGCCGAAGATCTGGATTCCCTCGGCCAATCAGATCACGTGTGACCATTCAGGCAGTGAGAGCTTCAATCTTGCGATCCCCACGGCATTCTGCGCGCAAACGTGCGTTTGCCCTTGGACTCTCCGATCGTTCAATGAGGCGAATTCTTCATGATGACCTTCATTACCATCATTACAAGCTGGCGATTGTGCAGGAACTCTCCGAACGCGACTTCAATTTCCGGGGGATATCATGTGAGGTACTTCTCGAAAACATTCCTGAGGACAATTGTTTTTTTCAGTGATGAAGCCCATTTTAACTTAACTGGATGAGTCAACAAACAGAACATGCGATACTGGACCGACAACAACCCCCGAGAATTGTTGAAAACTGCATTCATCTAAAGTCATACTGGTGTGTGCAATTTCCTTAGCTGGGGTTAATGGTCTAGTTTGTCGAAGAAAATGAGGTAACAGTGACAGTGAATTCAGACCAGTATGTGAACATGTTAGAGGAAATTTTTTCCCCACGACTTAAGAATTGAACTTAGGGGACATTTGGTTCCAACAGGACGTAGCAACCACTCACACTTCAAGGGCATCAATGGCTGTTTTGATGGAACACTTCCCGGAGCACCTCATCTCATTAAGGGGCGATTTGGAATGGCCAACCCGCTACCCCTATTTGACCCCTTGCGGTTTTTATGTTGTTTTTTTTTAAATGCCGCGTTTATGTTAACCGTCCAAGGACCCTGCAAGACCTGAAAGCCAACATCCGGGCAGAAATTGCCGAATACCCCATGCTACATGTGAGCAACGACCAGAAATCGGCTTATTCAGTGTATGGACCAAGGAGGGCGTCATCTACCTCATATGATTTTCAAGACTGTCTAAAACAAAACTGTTCAGAGGGGGAAGCAAAATAAATAGAATTTAATGGGTGGTACTTTAAAAGAAAGAACCCCAAAACTTAAGAGTAAACGTGGCTCATTAACAGACTTTTATTTTGGTTTAAAAATTGCGATATTTATTTATAAAATACAAAAATTCTATACAAAAGAATGTTCTATACAATATGATTTAATTGAGGAATAGGCATTGCGATCTCAATTACAAAAGAAAAATATTTCTCGGAATAAAATAAAGAAATACTTAAATGTACGTTAAATACAGCAAAACACTGTAACGAGAAAAAATTAATCGCTACATTGAGCGAATTGAGATTAAATATAAAAAAAAATTGAGACAGACCAATTCCTTATAAAGAATAAGGAAAAGAAATTTCAAAATTCCCATTTAATGTCTAAAGAAAGACTACGAAATCATAATTAATTATTAATGGGGAATAAGAATTGAAATGTGCAGCATGGCGTCCCTTATGCGCGTTATTGTTGAAATAGCATTAAAAGAAATTTCATTATTACCTTATGGGTAAACCCGCAAAACAATGCTGCTCGGTAAAGAATCATGGTAAAGAAAGTGAGAAATTCAATAAGAAACTAAACATCGAACGGCAAGTTAGGAGTAATTTGCAGAGCATTGGAATGAAAATGATAAATGGAAGTTGAACGTCATGCTGCAGGCTAGGAAGGACGTGGAGGACCAGAAGGAGGGACGACTGGTCAAGCCAGAAGTGGCTGGAAGTGGTCTGTCTGAAATAAAAAAAAAAGTAACCACGGAAAGAACATCAACAATAGTGGGACACACATCCTCGTGATCACGAAAATTATTCGCGAGGGACAACTAGCTGCAGACAGTGATAATCACATGGAGATTTTTTAATTAACATTTATTAAAACAATATACACTCAACAATCACTGTTTGCAAAACAGTAAAAAAAAAAACTTAAAGAATAGAAAAAATAGAATAATCAATTACAAATAAAATTATATCTATTTTCACATAAAAAATCTGAGTTTTCCCGAACAAAAACTTTAAAATCTATATATATAAAAATGGTTGTATGTATGAATATATATTTGTCTCTTATACAAATCTAGTTTTATTCCAATCTTGATGAAATTGTGCACACTTGATCTTCAAAGCAAGAGGAAGAGCACTGTCTCCCTGACATTTCTCAAAAAAAATTTTTTCGAAATTATTCAATGAAAATCGATATTCAGATGGTACGTGAAAGCATTTTAAAACAATTTTTCGTGATGGTTTTAGTTTCAATTTTGTTTCGCCATCTATTGGGAGCATTTTAAAAGTAGTGTTTTCGATTATTAAACATGAAATTTTACTAATAGTATTAAGAACTGAAAGGTGCTTTATTTAATTTATGATATAAATACATAACATTGTGCTAAAAGCAAGTAAAAATTGTATTTCCTTTATATGAATGAATATATTGCTTGCATTTTTTGAAATTTAAATTTAATGAATATAACATTTATCAGAGAATCAAACCAATACAAATAATAGCAGGATAGAAGTAATTGGTTGTAAAGTGAATAAACTTTACAAAGACAACATTATAAGCTTATAACATATGATTTTGCGGATCCATGTGAAAAGCCTTTCTCCGCTTGTATTACATTCTCGGCTGAGATTACACCACCCACTCAACAAATATATTACGCAAAAGAAACTTTGAAGTACAATAACTTCGTAGTCTCAAACGGTCACAACTAAATTTTCAATATAACATTCTACAGACAATACAAAATCTATGTTATAAAATATAGATCCGGAGTTCGTCAGAGATTTCTTATACATGAGTTTGTGTTAGGTAAACCAAAACATAAAAGCGTAAAGAAACAGTCAATGTTGTGATGGATTATTGAAAGGTTATATGAGCCCGAATATTTCTAAAATGAATACAAAAGCTTTAAAATACATTGATCTTATCAAGTGCAGGCTCATGATTGCTTCAGTGCAGTAAGTAAAGAATAATAAATCTTTGAAGCTGCAGTTATATTTCACACATCCACTTTCAGTCCCCCCCGCCCGTTCATAACCACCGTGTTTCCACCCCTGACGTGTAAAATCCACTCTGCCAAAAGGGAAGAGAAGTTGTCCAGGATTGTGTTTTGTCACTAATAAATATTTTTTTCTCTATTTTGAGATTTTGATTTTTTAGGTTTTGTCCAGGCTTTGCAGCCTTCTGGCCCATGGGGAAACGTGTCTGTCTGTCTGACTGTCCGTCCGTTCTTCTAACTCCTGCAAGACTATGAAAGATTTTCAAAATCTGTTTTCGCCAGATGATGGAAATGGTTTCATTGTGACACGAAACAGTCACAATTATTATCTAAATCGGTTCAACAGCACGTGAACAAATGGTACTTTCACGACTCCACCTAGCAATTTTCAATGGTAAGATATAGTAAGTAATATCAAACAAATCGTAATGACGAGATAGAAGCGGTTACTAAATACTATTTTCACCAATTGAAAAATATGGTTCCACAAATGAACCATTTAAAAAATGATTGCAATAGATAAAAATTGCACGTGCTCTAATGGTAGCCTTATGACACCCTCAGAAAGTTTCAATGGTAAGATATGGCATGTAATATATCAAACAACATGGAATGATGTGACATGAATGAATATAACGTAAAATTCATGACAGTCGAAACAGGTTCAAGGGCACCTGGTTTAGTGGAACCATTATGGTTCACTGTAACTGTCAATGCTAAAAAAATGGCATGTAAAAAATATCAAAAACTTGGAATGATGTGTCATGAAGGAATGTAACGTAAAATTAATGATAGTCGAAACTGCTTCAAAGGCACCTGGATTACTGGAGCCATTGTGGTTGATTGGAACTTTCAATGCTACAAAATGGCATGTTATATATTGAAAAACATGGAATGATTTGTCATGAATAAATATAACGTAAAATATGATAATCGATACTGGTTCAAAGGCACCTGGTTTAGTGGAACCATTATGGTTCATTGAAACTTTATATGCTAATATGTGGCATGTAATATATCAAACAACTTGGAATGATGTGTTATGAATTAATGATAATCTTAATTGTTTCAAAGGTATCTGGTTTAATTGTATCACTATGGTCCATTGGACCTTTCAATGCTAAAGTATTGCATGTATTATACCAAACATCTTGGAATTGTGTCATAAATGAATATAACGTAAAATTAATGATAGTCGAAACAGGTTCAAGGGCACCTGGTTTAGTGGAACCATTATGTTTCATTGGAACTTTCAATGCTATGATATGGCATGTTATATATATGAAACAATTTGGAATGATGAGTCATGAATGAATATAACGTAAAATCCATGATAGTTGAAACTGGTTTAATGGCACCTGGTTTAGTGGAACCATTATGGTTCGTTGGAACTTTCAATGGTAAGATATGGAATGTTATACAGGGTGTTTCATAATTGGTGTCCCGTCTTTAGGTCCAAATAACGACTCAAGGGGAACAGATTGGGGGAAAATGAATATTGATTATTTGGTTTTAATATCCCCTAATTCAGAATAAAAACTTTTCGCGTCCCTGGGGGTGAAGGGGTAAATTTTGAAAATTTTAATTTTGTAGGGGTAAGGGTTAGACCCCATGTGTTATTTAGAAAGTTGTAGAGCATCATGTAAAATGTGGATTTAGCAAAAAACCCGGTGAAAAAATCTCATCCCCTTTATCGAGTGGGTAAAGTGAAAGGTTTCTAATGAGTTTTTCTGTTTTTGTCTACATTAGCTAGCCATACCTTTCACTTTACCCACTCGATAAAGGGCAGGGGATGAGATTTTTTTTTACCGGGTTTTTTGCTAAACCCACATTTTACATGATGCTCTACACCTTTCTAAATAAAACATGGCGTCTGACCCGTACCCCTACAAAATTAAAATTTTCAAAATTTACCCCTTCACCCCCCAGGGACGCTAAATGTTTTTATTCTGAATTAGGGGACATTAAAACCAAATACAGCTGTAATCAATATTCATTTCCCCCCAATCTGTTCCCCTTGAATCGTTATTTGGACCTAAAGACGGGACCCAATTATGAAACACCCTATATATCAAACAACATGGAATGATGAGTCATGAATGAATATAACGTAAAATTCATGATAGTAGAAACTGGTTTAAAGGTACCTGGTTTATTGGAACCATTATGATTCATTGGAATTTCAATGCTAAGATATGACATGTTATATATCAAACAACTTGAAATGATGTGTTATGAATTATTATAACCTAAAAGTAATGATAATCCAAACTGGTTCAAAGGTACGTGGTTTAATTGTATCACTATGGTTCATTGTACCTTTCAATGCTAAAATATTGCATGTAATATACCAAATATCTTGGAATGATGTGTCATGAATGAATATAACGTAAAATTCATGACACCCGGTTTAGTGGAACCATTATGTTTCATTGGAACTTTCAATGCTAAAAAATTGTATGTTATATATTGAACAACATGAAATGATGTGTCATGAATGAATATAACGTCAAATTATTGATAGTCAAAATAGGATCAAATCACCTGGATTAGTGGAACCATTATGTTTCATTGGAACTTTCCATGCTAAGATATGGTATGTAATATATCAAACAACATGGAATGATGTGTCATGAATGAATATACCATAAAATTAATGATAATAGAAATTGGTTTCAAGGCACCTGGTTTAGTGGAACCATTATGATTCATTGGAACTTTCAATGCTAAAAAAATGGCATGTTATATATCAAACAACTTGAAATGATGTGTGATGAAAATAACGTCAAATTCATGATAGTCGAAATAGGATCAAAGGTACTTGGTTTAATGATATCGTTATGTTCCATTAGAAACTTTCAATGTTAACATAGGACAGTTGAAAAATATGGTTTCACGAATGGTATAGTTTTGCCTTTTGGTACTTGATTATATCATTCCTTGATGAACTTTTTTCATGTGTTCATTTTGGCTGTGCATTCACATTCAGATGAATCAAAATTTCTTCGAATTTGAGCCCGAGCAACGAAAAAAACTTTCAATTTAAATAGAAAAAAATTCATGTTGAAAATTTAAAAATATTTCTTTTAAAAACTCACGATGGATGGCGTCTCCAAATACGGCCCTTTAGCCGAATCTAAAACATGATTTTTTCTGAAAAAGATTCTAAGCTTTTTTCGTGTGTACTTTTTTTGAATATTCACACACAAAAATGGCAAAATTTCATCAAAAATGAGCCCGAGCAACGCCGGGTAAAACAGATAGTTTATTAATAAAACCATAAACTAAACTCCACAAAATAATATTATTTTGATAACTAGTTTTAAAATTAGTTACAAAGTTCGTCAACAGATATCGATGCTGACGGGGAAGAACTATAAAACAATGTTTTCAAAATAACCACCATTTGCAGCAACAACGTAGCCCAGTCTGAGGACAAAATTCGCAGACGCCCGTGCAAACATTTCAGTTGGGATGGTCTGACATGCATCAGAGATGTCTTTTTCTAGTTCAGCTATAGCTTGTGGATTGTGATGATAAACCTGTTGATAAACTTTGTAACTAACTTTAAAACTTGGTGCGAATAAATTCCCTGGTTTTCTGAGCAGAACGCAGCAAACCGTACATTCCTACCGCCTTCCGTTTTTCGTTAATTGATTTTTCAATTCGTCACTCATTTTTGGGACACCCCATATCTTAGCATTGAAAGTTTCCAATGGATCATAATGTGACCACATAACCAGGGGCCTTTGAACCAATTTCAACTATTACTAATTTTACGTTATATTCATTCATGACAGATCATTCCATGCTGTTTGATATATTACATGCCATATCTTAACACAGAAACTTCCAATGAACCATTATGGTTCCACTAAATTAGGTGCCTTTGAACCAATTTCGACTAATATTAATTTAACATTATATTCATTTATGACACATCATTCCAAGCTGTATGATATACAAGGTGATTATAATTAAAGTCCCTTTGTAAACATGCTATAAAAAAACAACCATGAGTCCGAATGACTTCAAATTTGGACTGAGCATTCTTGAAGAAGGGGCATTTGATATGGGATAAGAAAAAAATAGTTCCAAAATTTATCACTAGATGGCGCTGTAAGCGGCATAACGGAAGCGGATTCAGCTAGAAGTGACATTTTGAATTGAAATACGACGGCTTTGGCATGAGTTGTTTATGGCATGATGTTTTTACATTAAAGTTGGTCAAGGAATGCAATTGACACTAAAACAAGTTATACATGATTTTTTTTTTATTATACAGTACAGTATTAGCAAAAAATCAACTGTACCGGTCAATGAACATGATTGCTTCGGGTTTGATGATGGAAAACATGACTTTCAAGTCATTTAACAGTTGTGGCACTGTTAGTGCAAAGCCCATCCACCACGGCAAGGTCGTACCACATCGGATGGGAAAAATCGGTTTTTAATTGTCCTTGGGCCAAAAACCGCATAAAAAGCAACAATGGAAACGCCTATTAATTATCTCGGGACTTGCGCAAGACATGTTCAATATGCTGTCCACCATTTTCCTCCACAAGTTTTAACCGATAAACAGCATGTTCCACAACAGACCGGAGTGTCTCCGGGGTCACGTTGTGAACGTGGTGCGTAATCCGAGCCTTCAATTCCGCAAAATTTGCAACTGGGCCACTGAACACATGATTTTTAAGGTAACCCCAGAGCCAGAAGTCACAAGGATTGAGGTCCGGTGATCTTGCAGGCCAGGCTCTCGGAAAATGACGGCTGATAATTCTATCATCTCCGAAATGTGTCTTCAGCAGTTGCTTCACTGGCTTTGCAATGTGCGGAGGAGCGCCATCTTGCATGAAAATTATTCTATCCACGCATGCATGCTGTTGAAGTGTTGGAATTACCTGGTTGCGTAAAAGACACGCATACCGTTGACCATTGACTGTACAGGTAACGGGACCCGCAGGACCCACTTCCTCGAAAAAAAAATGGCCCTATAATCAATGATGCTGTCATCCCGCACCACACAGTTACCTTTGCAGAATGAAGCGGTATTGAAACACATGCGAAAGGATTTTCCGTTGCCCATATCCTGCAATTTTGTGTATTGACAACGCCGTGGAGATAAAAATGGGCTTCGTCTGTCCACAAGATGTTCCATGGCCATTCATTGTCCACTTCCATGCGAGCTAGAAATTCTAAAGCAAACGTGTGTCTAATTGGCAGGTCAGCAGGAAGTAACTCCTGAACATGGGTAATTTTATAGGGATAACAATGCAGGATATTGCGTAAAATTTTATTGACCGTGCTCACAGGCATGTCTAAAGTTCGGGCAATTCCCCGTGCACTGCACGTTTGCACACCACTGTTCGACCCTTCCTCTAATGCTTCAGCCACATCTTCTACTGACGTCAAAGCAACTGCTTTCCTCCCTCTGCCAGATTTCACTGCAAAAGAACCTGTCGCTTCGAATTTTTTAATCATACACCTCAGAGCCTTTGCAGACATCGGACCACATCCTTTTTTCATTCCCTTTAATACCCGAAATTTCTTTAAAGCTGCTATGGCAGAGTCGCCATTCTTGTAAAAGAGCTTCACAAGCAGAGCGCGATCCTTCATTGACAGACCCATGGCAAGCTGCTGAGATACAAATATGACGAGAACGCCATGAGGCCTGCGTTTTTATAACACATGCAATGTCTCATGCGCATGCGTATCTTTCAATTTGCATAGTACAAATCCTCCTAGGCATAATATGCCGCTTACAGCGCCATCTAGTGATAAATTTTGGAACTATTTTTTTTCTTATCCATATCAAATGCCCCTTCTTCAAGAATGCTCAGTCCAAATTTGAAGTCATTCGGACTCATGGTTGTTTTTTTATAGCATTTTTACAAAGGGACTTTAATTATAATCACCTTGTATATAAAAATGGTTGTATGTATGAATATATATTTGTCTCTTATACAAATCTAGTTTTATTCCAATCTTGATGAAATTGTGCGCACTTGATCTTCAAAGCAAGAGGAAGAGCACTGTCTCCCTGACATTTCTCAAAAAAATTTTTTTCGAAATGATTCAATGAAAATCGATATTCAGATGGTACATGAGAGCATTTTAAAACAATTTTTCGTGATGGTTTTAGTTTCAATTTTGTTTCGCCATCTATTGGGAGCATTTTAAAAGTAGTGTTTTCGATTATTAAACATGAAATTGTACTAATAGTATTAAGAACTGAAAGGTGCTTTATTTAATTTATGATA
>JAHWFO010111641.1:146199-166424 GCA_023313115.1 Rhysida immarginata | reverse complement strand
TCTCCCGGTTTGATTTTTCCAAAATTTGGTCCCCCATATATATATGGTTTCGTGTTTGATAATTGCATAACTAATGTATAGACAATTAAAGTAATGAGTATACAAATGTCTAGTTACTAGTAATTCACCCTCGCTCCCCTCTGCGTACAATTCTGGATAAAGAAATCACGGTATTCCGTGAAAATATCACTAGAATTAGATATCACATCTACTGTTTATCAATTGCAGATGCAAATAAAATACATATATCAGGAGCCTTTATATACTCTTATGTTCTTATGAAACGAAACTTTATGTACGAAATATTATCGATAAACGATATAGAAACAAGCACTAGTACGAAGTGCTTGGTCAATTAATCAACGATCGCTAGAAAACATCACGGAAAAAGCGAATACTCTCTTTCCTGTGCATTCTGATTGGTTAAAAGAGTTCTAATCGTTAACGCATGCGTCAGTTTCCTCGATTGACCGTGAAACGGTGAAAATCACACGTAAAAATAACGATAACAGGTTCGAGAGTAGCGTTTGTGAAAATCACTGGTAACGGTTTCGAATGTTCGAGAGTAGCAGTGATTACCTGTGAAATGTCACTATCAGTGAAAAAGTCACAGGTAGTGAAATAACGCTCACCACTAGTAACAATAACAAAACTCCGAGACAAGTTTGAAGCCGAAGGAACGGTGAAAGATCTTTTGAAAAGTCGGTGCGGAAGAAAGAGAATTTCCACTGATAACGAGAGTGTTGATGCCGTCATGGAGGTTTTTGCACGATCCCCAAAGAAGTCAGTGAGGCAATGCTCTTGTGAAATTGGTATCGCCAACTCTGTGTTCATTCCATCAATGATATTCCATTAGCTACAATCCAGTCTATGTCGCTCTGTACGACGTCAGTGTTGGGAGTGTACTGTGGCAAGGTGGACAATTTGAACATGTGGGAGACGAAGGCCCATTCATACTCACGCGGCAATGCGTCTGTCTTTGCAGTCTTCAACATGCCATTCATACTGATGCGTCATCTGCCGGAGCGTGTCATATTAAGGAAGACAATGAAAAAAAAAAAGTGTATAGTAATTAATAACCATTTCCTTAATTTATTATTTAATTTAATTAATTTTAGGAGGACTTTTGCAAGGGAGCGTTGTAACATTTTACTTCGGTAATCTCCGTAAATTTTCCGGGACTGACGTCATGAATACTTTGGGCGATCGGTATAATGTAAATGTGTGTAAAATTGGAAGTCATAATATCGAATATCTTTACATAAAATCTCTAAAATTTTTCTTCTAAAAAAATGAAAACCTCTTGCTAAAAAAGTGAAAACCTCTAATCCACAAGGAGGAAAAAGAGGTATAAAATTGACAAATATCAAAACTGTAAACGTTTTATCAGAACTTCGGCGGATTTCTTGCTAGCGGCCATTAACTCTTGAAGCATATTTTGTTTTATTCACATACATCTAAATCTTCTGTATGATAAGTGATAAGAATTTTTATATACTTTGTTTTTCTTTACTTGAAATTAGTTTGGGTTAGAGTGTTTTAGTGGTGTACGATCAACCTTAAGTGAAGGCCTTTTAAGCGTGCTTCATTTAATCGACTGAATATCATAATTAAAAATATAGAATTTATTGACTGCAAATATTGTGATTAGTATTTTCAAATTTATGAAAAAAGTTTGGTAAAATTCTGTTCCTTAGATATACTGCATTTTTGAATTGCAGCAGATAAAAACCGTCTATCCATTGTCAAATGGTATGGTTCTATTTGTTTGGAATTATTTTTTAAAAAAGACGCTCATTTCCGATATCGTTACAATCAATTCAAATAGAATGAAGAAAAATGATAACATAAATTATTCATCTCCGCTCTTCATAAACCCTTGGCTCAGCAGACTTCTCTATCTAAATTATCCTACATCTATTTCTCTCTCATTGAGCAGAATTTTGAAAAGAAGACTAAAAACAATTCTTTTGTATGCCGTTTTTGATCAAATAATAAAAATTAATACTCTAAAAGGGTTTAAATTTTAATTTTAATTGTTATTCTTATCTCAGATTACACATTTATATCCTCATCCATTCCTGCTTACACTATGCATGGTAGGCATTGTGCTAAGTATTCATGACGTTGAGGCTAATGCAGCGCCAACTATCGGCCGCCGTAGCTAATATTCGGCAATTTTCGGAAATTGACATTAAAAATCCAATTTTCACATATTTAACTGTTAATTTTAGGGAAGCGAATTATTGCATAAAATATATTAAGACAAACTGCATCTAATGACACCATAAAATCAACAAGTGAAAATTCTGTGTCACTTGACCTTTAATATTCACGTGTGCATAGTTTTCTGCCTATAAAGAAGTTTGGAAAAGCTATAGGAATTAATCTTTGAACTATCGCTGATCATCACGATGTTATCGAAAATCATTATCGAAGCGCCGATCGTGTTTAATTTTGCGATCTAACTTCTTAAAAGAAATTAAACTATTCAGAATCTTTCCTATAAATTAACGAATCCTTTTAATTAATTAAAACTGCATATAATCCAAATATTTCTACATTTAAAAAGCAGTCTTTTTAATAATTATCTATAGCTAGGCCAGCAGTGGCAATGGGGAAGAATGTATTACATTTCTCAAGCAAAACACCAGATGGCGAATTGTACTACCCATCCTAAAGCAGCCATTTTTAATGATAACCTACGGGGAAAACGGCGGTTTTAATTGAATTTTTTATAAGTACGAGGGGAAACAATTCGGTTTTCAAAGATTTATTAAAATTCAATAATAAACGAAAATTGTTAAAAAAAAAAATCTTTTTAATTGCCAGATGGATTTTCTTATGAAAATTCGCATAAAAAATACCGCTTTTTTTAAACATCATTTTGCTGAGCTAGATAATCTATTAATTCCATAAAAATGTTTAGCCTGGCATTTTTAATTTGAGAAAGCAATAGCTGTTGCAAATTGTTAAATTTTCACTTCTGTTAAAATTTTTATTACAAATTTATTTTAAAAATTCATTTTAATTAAAAATAAGGTGTGAAAAAGTGATAGATATCAATAAAGATAGTGAGACATTTAATATTTTTAACATGACCATTTTTATTAATTCAGAGCAAAAAATTGTAGTTTCTCCCATAGGTTAACATTAAAAATTGCTGCCTTAGGGTTGATAGTACAATCTGCCATCTGGTGTCTTCTGATGTCTAAATTCTTCCCCATTTTATCGTCGGCCATTTTCCTTTCCTCCGTTAATCGACTGTGATTGGATAAAGGCCGTCCGTCAGTTGAGAAAAGGTGAACGTTTTTTAATGCTCTGCAGCTCAATGCATTCACGGAAGTGTATAAACTGCACATGCACAATTATGTCCGTTGCCAACCGTCTGTCACTTGACCGACCAGTGTGAATGGGCCTTTAAGGAAGTTTAAGGAACAAAATGCAACAAACCTTATATTTCTATCTCATTTCGTTGCTGATTTATAATGTTTCAAAGAGTGTATACTAAGGTGACCAACCGTCCTCCTTTTAGGAATGCAGTCCTCCTAAATGTCCTCCTTTTTAGTTTTTCATCCTTCTTGTCCTCTTTCTGACCCCCTCACTTTTATTTGGGGTGGGAGGGGGGATTTTGATGCAGTTTGGAGGTGGAAAGTGAATTCTGCCACTAGTGTCCTCCTTTTCATTTTCAAATAGTTGGTCACCTTATGTATACATCAATTTGGGACACCCTGTAGTAATCAAACAGCTGGACGTAATGATTCCCAGTCAATGGTAGGTCCAATTTGATCAGAAGACCCATACCCTGCCACATAAACATGACCCACACCATGATGGAGCCACCACCGGCTTGCACAGTGCCTTCCTGACAACTTGGGTTTGCACCACACTAGAATCCTACCATCAGTATGCACCAACTTGAGTTGTGACTCGTCGGACCAAGCCGTGTGTTTCCAGTCATATAAGGTCCAATGACTATGTTCACAAGCCCAGGCACTCTTCAGTCTTCTGCTGCCATATCTCATAGGTGCCAAATTTCGCTACACTGACCTCGTGTTTCTACTATGCCTGTCATTGAATGTGGATGTTAATTGATGTAGTGACGTGTGTCTGTTATGAAGGACCATTCTGCTCAAATATCGCTGGCCATGAGGATTTAGCAGCCATGTTCGACCACTGCACTATCCTTGGTGGGAGGTAATGCCTGAAATGAGGTGATGCGTACATCCTTGATACCGGATCGAGGAATGTTGAATGGACGCATCACTTCAGGAATGGAGTGTCCCATGCATATAGTTCCAACTATCATTCTGCATTCAAACTGATAAGTCTCGTGTAGCCATAATCGGGTTACATTAGTCGGCTGCTAATAGTAGACTTGACAGCCATGACACCGCTCTGCCTATTGACACCTGAAAATTTGCATATGACTTTTGGAACTTCAGTGTATAATGTAACCATTGGAGTAATAAATTTGAAAATATCAGTCTTGGTTTTGTTGATGAACTTACACACAGTTGTGTTATTCCAAAGAAATCCATGTTTTGTCCTTAATTTATTAATGCTAACCATTCAAGTTTGATTCCATTTTCTTTCAGAGGGGAGAACAGAGGTTGTCAGTTCATGAACACAATGGAACGATCAATGACATGCAGTTTAATAAAGATCACACCATGTTCATTACAGCCTCTAAGGACCACACAGCTAAAGTAAGGGGTATTTTAGTAAACGACTGGAGAAGGGGGTTAATTGTAATAAAAATCCTACACCAAATTCAGAATTTTACACTTGTCAGTTAATATCATTGGGGAGTTGCACAATGGCTTCGGGCGTCATTTGTGGATGTGAAGTGAGGAATTATGGGATTGGAAATGGTACAGTCGACACCTCGATAGTTTTTAGCATCATAGAATGATGCACCGTTCAGCACATATCTGGGAAAATACTCGGCCAAATTCTATCAAATTTTAATGACATATAGGAACTAGCGTTCTCAAGTTCCTCACTTTACTAGTTTCCAAGCAATGACTCATTGATCGGAACAACGAATAATGGCAGAAGTTCTCAGATTAAAAAGAATAAATGAGATTTAAAACTTGATGAAAGACGAAAGCACTGTTCCAGGCATGATCCCAGGAAGCTTTTTAGATGTTTTTGTTAATTCAGCACACGCACTGCACATATGGTTTTATATAAACAAATAAAAAGCAAAAAGAATGAAAAACAATACATTTTCTTTTTTTTTTTTTAATTGCAAGTAAAATATTAAAGAGATAATTTCATTCACTGGAATATTTTCATGCATGTAAAAATTACAGTGACAAGTCACTCTCCATTGTGCAAAATTCATAAATTAAAAGCGTTGTTTGAAATGTAGAGGAGTTTCTACTGTGGGGAAAACAAGTGTTGATAAAAAGGTAAATTCAAAACTATTACTCAAAATGTTTTCTAATATAATGGTGCCAGAAAATGGATACATCTTAAGCTAGTTTAACTAGAAGTTTTACCAAATACAAAGCTGAATTTCGGTGTAAATATTTCTTGTAATATTCAATTAAAAATTTTGCCAGGTAAATGAATGGGAAAGAACTGTAGCCAGAAAAGAAGCTGAGAAGTTTGAAACCATGTTATTGAGGCATTTTTTTATTGATATTAAAATAATAATAATAAACTGAAAAGAGACAGTTTTTAACATCGCTGTTATTATATATAGCAACCAGGTAAAAACGGATTCCCACCATTTCAGCTTCGGCGTCGTTGAAAGTACAACTTCCCCTCCCAGAAATCCTAGTGTGCGGGTTATTCATAAATGACATTAGCAGCTACACCCTCATTGGATTGTTTTGAAAAGCCAATTTTGATCTCAACATGTAAAGTCCCCTCCCTCCCTCTCAATTAATTTTGCAAAGGTATATTCTAGACCAGCATTTCTCAAAATTTATTAGAGAACTAATCAGAAGTGTCAGTCGAAAAATAAATCACTTGAAAACTGGATAAATGATGGCTGCTGTTCAGACTACCTGTAAATCATATGAACATTACACAAGGGGGTGACTCGAAACAGTTTGAGAAACCCTGGCCTAGAACAATCTAAAAGCAACATTAATGGTGTTTTTGGAATCGATCACCTGCTCAAAAATTGGGAGATTGGTAGTCTTATACCTTTAGTAATTTCAAGTGATTTTTGCCTTTACAAAAATTTTGGATGCATTAATCTGTATCGTTTTCATTGTGATTAATGCAGAAAAATGAAAAAAAAAAATCAGAAGTAAAGTTTTCTATAGCCATACATAATTAATTATAGTCAGAGATGGTTAAGAGTAATGCTGTGGAGTTTTCAGTATTAAATTTCGAAGCTAACAAGTTAAATATAAAAATACAGTGTACATCTGTAATCATTTTTGAAGCACTTATCTGATTGAGCTCATGTTCACATCATATGTTCATTAGGTTAAAGAGTAAGATATGCATGTGCCGAGTGTCAGGAAGGGCCAAAGGGGGAGCGGGCAGTAAAATATATATATGAAATAGACTTGGTTTATGTTTGTTTACTTGCATGTGTGAACAATCAGCCCGTCGTGTTTGGATCAACAATCTTTGATGAAATCAACCAGCTTGAATTTTGAAGGATACTCCCAGGACCAGATTTTATGTAGTATCTGCCAAATCAATGGTGAACATGCGTTCTTCATGTACAATTTTGTAAGAATATGTGTTTCAGAATCGGTATCTTCGGCATCACTACTTGCATCGACAATCGTAATCGTCCATTTTTTTACAAAAAAGGAGCAAATACAATGTACAACAGTGTTGAAATAAGCAGTCAAAAAATAAATGCAATGGTTCTATCTATCGACAGGAAAATGGGCCCATAAAAGAATAAACTGTTTCATTCCTGAAAAACCAAGTTTTCATTTCGTTGATAGAATTAATAGCTGAAAATAATGAACGCATGTTCATCATGGTATTGAACGGAGGATCTAGTTTGAAGAACGCATGCTCGTACTGGTCGTGAAGAGGTTAATAGATGCCATAGCCAATGAGAGACAGCCCTCGGCACATCTTAGTCCATTATTTCTAACAAACGAAAAAATACTGATTGTTAAAATCCAAGATGGAAACTGAAGGTTACATTGTTGCTTTGACTAAGAAGATCAGGTAATTTTCAATGTCAGGGCGTGTCTTTCGTTAGCTACGATGCTTGACTTAATGATTCATGTTTTAATGGAGATAGTTATAAAAAGAAATAAATAAAAATCATCATTATGATTATTAATTTTTTTTATAAAATCTTTGGAGAGACGAAAGAAATTTTTCTAAAACAAGTTAGTGTGCAGCTGTTCAAGCTTTTGCTGAAAAAGTGAAGGTACTTTCCCTAATTAGCTAATAACCCGAGAAAATTTATTTTTCATATGGTTTTTGTAATAACTTCTTTTAAAGAAATTATAAATCTCAAGGGGCTATTGAGGGGGCAATTCTGACTGAATACAACTCTATTGAAACTGTCACATGTTGATGAACTGTAAACAATTTCTGAACACTCAATCCATCTATGATGTATTTTTTAATACAGGGTGATTCAGAAAGGTAGGTCAAGAATGAAATGTCATGTACAGTTTGTAGCGGGGAACAATATTTTTCCTCTAAACATGGGTCCGGAAGTGCATCCTTACAGAGATAATGCAACTTGTATGAAATAGGAATGGATGTGCGTTACCCAGACTGCAATCATAGGGTCCATGTAAATTGTTAGTGTTCTCTCCTTTAAAAGAGAGGAAACGAAACGTTAACTCCATTGTCGTACAATGGATCGCTTGACTAATGCGGAGCTGGCGGATATGCATCTCTCCTACGGTGAGAGACAGGGTAACGCTACTGAAGCGGAAAGGATTTACCAACAGTTTTCCAGACTGATCACCCACATCGCCGGGCGTTTCAAACACTAGACCAACGACATTCCTACTCAAGGCTCGGCGTCGGCATTTTGAACGCCTACTGTAATGTCATTCCTACCTTGTACAAGTTGCATTATCTCTGTAAGGATGCATTTCCGGACCCATGTTTCTAGGAAAAATTTTGTTCCCTGCTACAAACTGTACACTGTATTCCATTCTTGACCTACCTTTCTGACTCGCCCTGTATAGACAGAAATAATTCAATACTTAGTCAAATTTTCCTAGGCAAATCCAATCTGTGAGACAATTCCAAAGTGAATATTTACTTTATTAAATCTAAGGATTTTTCACGTGTTCTTATTCCAGATATTGCAAAATTTCATCAGACCGAGCAAGGCTGGGGATATTAGTAATTATATATTTTTTGCTTTTTGTTTTAAATTTATTTAATAAAATTCTTAATTTTGTATATTTATAGCTCTTTGACACAAGCTCTTTAAACCTGATGAAAGTGTACAAGACTGAACGACCAGTGAACTCTGCAGCAATATCTCCATTGAAAGATCATGTATGGTACATTAGGTTTTTTGTTGTTTTTTTTTTAAAGTATCTCTGCATGATTACATTGTATATGTTGTTGCAGGTGGTTCTTGGTGGCGGTCAAGAAGCCATGGATGTGACGACCACCTCTGCTAGAGTTGGTAAATTTGATGCACGCTTCTTTCATCTCATTTTTGAAGAAGAATTTGGAAGAGTCAAAGGCCATTTTGGACCAATCAACAGTGTTGCTTTTCATCCTGATGGTAGAAGGTTGGTGTCGTTTTATATAATCAAATTATCTATTGTATTTTCAAATTGAGTTAGTGAGAAAAGATTATTCTGGCTACTTTTCTTTAGTTACAGCAGTGGCGGTGAAGATGGTTATGTTCGCATTCATAATTTTGATCCACCATACTTTGATTTTCAAGTTGAGTGTTAAAAATCTATGTAATAATCCAAATTTAAAAGAATTTTATTTAATCACTGAATAAAAATATATATATACAGAAAAAACGTTTGCGTTTTAAGTATTTATTCAACAAATACCATCCAGATCAAGATGCATTTACTTCAGTCAATGGTGAACATACAAGTGGCTTTACCTGGAAGAACAACTTTTATGAGAAACTTAGACTATATAATTAACAAATTATGTATTTGGTCTTAGCAGATACATTGCTGAACTGTTACAAGCTTCTGTGCTATTGTACTGAGTTTTAGTGACCAGTATAAAAATTTTGAAAACTGATGCATGCTTTAATCTGAATTAGCTCGTTGACAAGTTTGTTTGGCCTGATAATTATTTCAGTTTTAATATTGTAATGCATGTTTGCATGAACTCACTAATATTCAATTTCTTGTTAGTTTGGGGAGGGTGCAGAATCTCGACACTCTTAAGATCCTGTGATAAAAAGGTTGCGCATCAGTTTTAAAAATTTCCTGACAAGTTTTAAATAAAGACATTGAAATAACAGTTGCCACTGTTTAATTTAACCTAACCTGGGCCCTTAAGGAAAGAAAAGGAATTTTGGCATTCAGACAACCTGAAGTAGCAACTGAGTGCCAACTACAGTTCAGGAAAATAAAGAAAAGAGCAGAATTAGCCCCAACACATCCTTATTTGGTTATTGATGATAAAATTTTAAAACTAAGAAAGCTATAAAGTACTGACACAGATGCGTTGTCTGAATGGCAACCATATGAAAGAACGACGGTGGCGCCATTGCACGAAAGGAGTGACTCGAAGATAAATCTTACATGCAATTATATACCATGATCTGCAAAAGAAACTGCTGTCTGCTTATTATATTCACTTAAATCCAAATTGTATAATTGTTATTAAATAATATTAGTTAAATTAAAATAATAAAAATTACCAGCTTCTTTGTGATGTTAATTTCTAAATAAATGATACTTGAATGATAAATAAAAATAATTATTGGATGTTCTTATGAGGAATTTTTACACGGTAAACCTCAGATGTTTAAATAATTTCTTTCCTATTTTCATCAATTTAAAAAAATAAAAATGAACGTTTAAGAACTCTTTTTCCGAGTTCATCTTCAAGATTTTGAGATTTGGAATTGCTGTTTTTAAATTGGTGTGGCTTGTTTGAAGAGTCTAAATAATTTAACCAATATTAATTACAATTAAACAATTCAAGAATTTATTAACTGAAAATAAACGTTTATATGGATTCAATTTAAATACCTCACAAAACCTTTATATTCACTTAAATCTTCAATAGCAACCAAATTTCTTGATCAAGAGTAAATTTATCATTTTTTTAAATTTATAAAATCATGGAGTCGAGGGAAACATGTCAATAATAACTACAAGAATAAAACATATAAGACCAGCTCTTTGATATGAAAACAGAAAATGAAAAATTCTTAAAAGGAAGATCAAAATGTGTCCTTGGCTTCAATAACTCCAAAGCAGAGCTGTTGTCTTTGTTTTCATTAAGCAAGGTGAAAATTTTCTCTCGTTTGAAAAATGGCAAATAGAGAAATTTTTAAAAAGTTGGTACATTTTGTGCTGGTGCTAAATGCACAAATAAGAAACCCTGAACTCTCATTTTATAGATTACCAAAAAAAATGTGAAGAGGTAAAAAATTGTAGATTCCTTTAAATAAGATAAACATATATCAGAATGGCAAATTCAATTTCTTAATTTCAATCAAACCATGGATTACTAAAATGGATACATGGAAATGTGACTGTACATTATTGTCTGTAGATGGAAGAAAATGCATTAACATATATGGCAGGATATTTGGCAAAGAAAATTTTGCGTACACACAGCAATTGCGACATCTGTAACCCCTGGTGATTGATGAAAGCACCACTTTCAAACAAGATGAACGCTCTGGGTGCGCATTTCGAAAGCCAAGCTTTCATCTTCGGCAGGATCAATGAGTACACTAGAGGAAGAAGTGTGTACTGAGGTCATAAAGACCGAGGAGCAGTATTTGTTAATACATTTGTTGTGGCTAAAGAGTGTTCTTTATTTAATTGTTATTGTAATTATCCACATAATCTTTATCTTTATTTGGTTTTAATTCACTTGTGTCATTATATTCTACCCATTTTATTTAGTCACTTTGCATTTTTACCAGATATTTTATCAGGTGAACGCTGCTGATTTTGCCAAAGGATTTTGGTACTGACAACATTTCTATTAAAAAATGGGCAAATTCAGTGAAGAAATGCAAAACGGGTGTCTTACAAAGAATGGATACAATTTTACATTTGCCAAATGTCAGATTTATATTGGTCCAATATTTTAAATGATTCCAGAACTTTAGCTGGTTCAATGGTTGCGATATCGTTTTGAAATCTTTGCTTGGGCTATTTGAATCATGTCGAATATTTTCGGCTGTGAAGTGGCAAAATGAGAATTTATCTAACGAGAAACGATTGAAAAATCTTCGTAAATTGCTGAAAATTATTCACAAGCAATCAAATTTCTGCATATTAGAAATTATGACGAATTTATAAATCAGTTATAATGAGTTATACAGTAATTATAAAATCATTTTTGACTTTCTACAGGTAAAAATTTTTAAAGCCACTGTATGTTTAACAAACGCTGTTTAAACATATAATTAATTGTTATTGCTTGTATAATATTTTAATCTATATTCTCTCATTTATATTTTTTTGTTTGCATGAAACTGTAATGTACGCTTTGTATTTTAGCCAGTTTCTAATTTAATAAATAATTAATTCATATAAGTTAATGCATAGAATAAGTTTATTTCTTCTACATCATTAATTTATACTTGTACATTTCGTTAAAATATCTTGTGCTATTCCGTAACTGCCAATAAACCGAGCAAACAGAGCTGAAAACCGGTTTTGAATACAGTGTAGTACATTTCTCTGTGAGTCCATCCTTTCACTGCGTGCCGCCACAGTCTCATCGACCTTGGGCTGTTTCACGTTTTTTAACCTTATATGTCACATCTGTGCCTCTTTCATATGTGGTGCTGATATCTTAATAAATAACTATTTAATGATAACATCCATTTCAAGAATTCTTTTCAATTTTGTTACAAAATAAAAAAAAAAAATTAACATAAAATTATAAAACTAAGATTTAGATATAAAAAAGCCTGACGTTTCTCTTAATAGATCATGAAACAAATATTTGAAGAGTCCACTAGTGATTTGTAAAACACAGTTGATAATTTAATTTCTTCCATATTGGTATTTGCAGTAGTAGCTATAATTTTTCTTTCTTAATGTGCATACTTTCCTTTTTCATTTCATGAAGACTACTGAATACTCTTTAATTGCTTCCATGGGATGGTAAGGGGACGTTCAAGAAATAAGTCACGCTCTTGGGGGGGGGGGGGGGGGATTAAAAGTTTTAAACAGCGTGACATGGGGGTAGGGGGGACTTTACATAAGTGTGACGTCACAATACACAGCTTCAAAAATTCAATTTCTTTCATACTGAATTATTTTTTTTATTATTTCACATTATTTTATTTATTATTTTCCTTTCAAATGGAAAATGAGATATCTTTCTGACCCTATTGTGAGCCTATCGTTAGAAAGCTCATTGTTGTCCTCCACAACAGAAGTTTGTTCCTTCAAGAAAGCTTCCTAAGATTTATAATGTCTCAGCCTTAAATTAATTAGGCAAAAACTGTGGAATGGAACAACTAAAAAGGGGAGAACCTTTAATCCACAAAGAGAATTGAAATACCGAATACGTTTGCACATGTTCGTGTTTTAGATCTACGGGGTGCAAGACCACAAACTGAATATTACGGAGTGTGGCAGATAGACAACTCGCATGGGCAAGATATCCCCCTATGTACTTTTCAGGGTTTTAGATCGAACAATGGAGGACTGTTTGAGAGAATCAATGTGGCCGAAAGGCGTATTAATACGACCATTCTATGGCCCAAATCTCCAATTTAATGAGGATTATTGGCAAGAGTCAAAGCCTGGAATGCCCCGGGAAAAGTAAGAAAGAGGAGCAAGTTGAATTAAAAATTATATACCTTAATGCCCGGTCATTGCTACCAAAACTAGATGACCTACAAGCCTTACTAATAACTCATTTGACTGACGTGTTTTGTAACAGAAATATGGTTGTCCTCTGATTGTGATGACCCAATAGTTGCAATTCCTGATTACAAGGTGTATAGAGCTGACCGCCAAAGAAGAGGCGGCGATGTCTTAATATTAGTCAGTGAAGAGATATCATCTTTTTTAATTGAGTCCGTTATCCAAAATGGATTAGAAGCTCTATTAATTAAATGTCTTATAGGAAGTAGATTGACGTTTTTTTACGCTTATTTATCGCCCTCATATATTCAAATTGAAGAATGTGTTAACCTTATTGGCGACCTTGACGTAATGAATACAAATATAATACTGGGAGACTTCAACTGTAACTGGATGTCTGCTTCCCTAGAAACTCGATCAATGGCAGTTAGTACTTCGGCCTTGGGCCTCAAACAAATTATAAAGAGTCCCACAAGAATTACCAATTATACTGAGTCTATAATTGACCATATATATACACCTGAAATTATAGACCACTGAAATAGAGTATATGCAGTTACCTAAATGTGATCAACTTATTCTGGTTACACTTTTGCTTCCCAGTGCTCCATCAAAAATCAACAAATCCAGTGGAAAACTTATTCCCAACTACAGTAGGTTTAACAGAAGAATATCATAAACAATTAGATACAGTAAAATTGGATGAACTGGGAAGGATAGAGGATGTTAACTTGCTCCTTGAAAACATTAATACCCTATTGACCAACGCAGCAATGGCTGCTGGCTTAACTTTTAGTAAGTGTAGCAACTCTAAAACTAATAATAATAATAAAAAATGGTGGAACGCAGATATTCAAAACAAATGGAAAGCAAAATTGATTGCCTACAAAAATTATATTATTACAAAAGATTCCCTATCTAGGATGTTGTATAAACAAGCCAACTCGATATTTAAGAAATCCATAAGGAAAGCTAAGAGAGAGACTGTCTCTCAATATGCCAAGGCAAACCAGATTTGGAAATTGTTGAGCCTCAATTGCCCTGACAATAAACCAAAATTGCCTATTGATGAACAGGAAAACTACTTGGAATGGGTAAATAACCCTACAAATATTCCACAGCCAGAAAAAATAATTGAGCAAGAGCTTAAAGACGCTGAAAGATCTCCGGAACCGGTCATCCCATACGGAAGAAAGCTCGTGAAGTTAATGAAGGAGTATATTAATTAAAAAATAAAAACTCCATTTAATTAAAAGAAATATAAAAATAAATAATAAAAACAATGAATAAAAGTCACCCAATGGAGAAATGCAAAGGTTGAAGTGGACGAAATACAATTGAAACAAAGGTCTTGTGGAGCATATACGTACAGATGAAACACAGATGAAAAGAAGGTCTTGTGGAGAAATGTTACACGAAACACAGGAAGGAACACAGTTACGGGTGAAGAAGATCTATGATGAAAGTCCGATGATCCGTAGAAACAAGATGACAAAATTGAAATGTATAACTGAGGAACAAACTCTAGCTACAACTGATAAAATGCTGCAGAATTTAAAGGACAATGGGCATTGGATGATCTACTGTCTCTGTCAACGGATAGTAAAGAATAGAAAGTTCCCCTTGGCGCTGAAAATTGCTGACATTAAACCCATTTATAAAAAGGGTAACCCGTATATCATCTTTAACTACCGTCCCATTTCGGTGCTTTCCCCTCTTACAAAAATTGTAGATAAGGCGTTTTTAATAGCCTTGTCAAATATATATGGTCAAAAATATCCGACCAACAACGGGGGGCAGACCGGGCTATAAAGTAACTTGGATCCCGATCGAGATATTTATAAAAGCCTGTGTAGCGTACGATAAAAACTGTAAATTTATTATAGCCCAGACCAACATCTCCAAGGCCTTTGATACAATATCAAGACAACTTATTTACGATCAGAAGGCTCTTGGAGTATTGGAGAACTACTTGGCGTTGATACAGGACTATTTCAATGCGAGAATTAACATCATCAGTCAAGATCCGTTGATTAGTAAAAATTCTAAGCGTGGTATTGTTCAAGGCTCTGGACTTGGCAGTCTCTTATATGCGGTATCGACAGCTTCCCTGTTTAATATGGACAACTTCCTATTTGGTACTTACCCTCCACATGAACAAGATAATATGATGGAATTGCTTAAGCAAGATCTAGATCTTTTATCAAAATGGTACAAAAGTAGAGGTCTTTGCCTTAACCAGACTAAAACTATACTGTATCCAATGAAAGTTGGAGTGGGCGTGTCCAGTTTATTTATTTTTTTATTTATTTATTTTTTTTTAAATTTTAATTTTTAAACTGCCAGATATCATCGTAATAATAAATAAATTGACCATTAAGTCTACTTCATGTTAATATCCATGGTCTATGATATAAACCATGAAAAAAAATTAATAACTATAAATAGAGAGGGGGAGAAGGGGGCCAAAAAGGAAAAAATGTTCCCGTCAGGTCGGCCCCATCTCGAAACCTCAAAAAGAAAGCCAAGAACGGTGAAGAATAGAACCAGGGACAAAAAATAACATTAAAATTAATTAATAGAAAAAGCTGTTTATTTGGCCAGGGGACAGTCCTTTTATCCAGCCTTTGAGTCTAGGTCGAAATTGAGAAATAGAAGTTGATAAAGCAATTGTTCGGGGAAGAGCTTTCCATAAACGCGAGCCTATATAGTCAGGTAATTTCCTACAGTATTCTCTTATTACCAGAGGTATTCTATTTAAATGTTTATATCTTGTTTCATACTGGAATACTGGGTAATTAATTGAACTATGGTAAATCAAAGATTTAGTGAGTGAATTTTTAGATTTATATAGATAAATCAGTAATTGATTAATATAGAATTCAAAGATTGATAGAATATTGTGTTTTTTCATTTCAATTAGAAGAAGTTTAGTTGAAGAAACATGAAAAATCATTTTCAGTACTCTAAACTGTAGTCTTTGAATTGACATTATGTCCGTAACATTTCCCCGTCCCCAGAAAATTATTCCATAACATAACAGAGAATGAAGAAGCGAGAAGTATAGTTGAATAAGAATTTTCCTAGGAGAGAAGGGGACCGTATAAATATAATAAGAAGTTTTGGAAAAAGTTTTTTTTAGGACTGTAAGATGAGGTTCCCAAGATAAATTACTAGAAATAGTAATTCCCAGATATTTGAAGACTCTTTGAATTTTATCACCCTTGTAAGTAAAAGTATATGAGTCTAGATTTGAAATTTTATTTTTTTGTAGGAAAGGTTGCCAGACGGTTTTAGTGATGTTAATACTGAGTCTGTTTAAATCAGTCCAAGTTTCTATAGTGCGAAGATAGGAGTCAAGTAACAATTTAACAGTAGATGCCGACGAATGAGAAGTTAAGGCCAATATATCATCGGCGTACATACAAATTAAATGATTAGGAGAAATGGGAAAATCATTAATAAAAATGTTAAAGAGAATCGGACTCAAGGAGGAACCTTGAGGGACCCCCATTGAGTGTGAAATTGTTGCAGAATAAGAAGGGAGTTTTAGAGTATAAAAACGATCTGATAGAAAAGAGGAAAACCAGTCAAGAGGGGTCCCCCGAATTCCAAACTGATAAGATAGCTTTTGCAATAGAATAGATGGTAAAACTGTATCAAAAGCTTTGGAGAAGTCAATAAATAATGCTATTGAGTGATTATTTTGGGCTTGCGCTTTAGCTAAATTACTAAGAAATGTTTCGATTGCCAGAGTTGTATTACGTTTCGGACGAAAGCCATATTGTGAATCAGTTAACAAATGTTTTATTTCAAGATAATCACCGAGTCTAATGGATACCAATTTATCCATAATTTTTGCAAAGAAGGAACTGATTGCGATAGGGCAATAATTAGCAGAAGAGGATTTATCACCCTTCTTTTTATAGATTGGGAGAATTTTAGAATATTTCAAATATAAAGGATAATGTCCGTTACCAAAAGATAAATTAACTAAAGTTATCATTGGGTTAATAATAGTGTTGAAACAAAATTTCCAAATACATGGAGGACAGCCTAGTGCATCAGGGAAAGTGGAAGAAGAAAAAAAGTTTTTTGCAATCATAAATAGTTCGGTGTAATGGGTAGGCGTTAAAAAAAAAGATGAGCTATTATGATGATTAGGATTGTGGTTAATGATAGGATGTGAAAAATGAGAAGACGTGTTTGGAAACAATCCTGTAAGGAACCGTAATGTATTTGAATGAATGAATAATTCTAGATTTCTAGTAGGGTCCTCAAAAGAATTTCTAGATGTTAAATTATTAATAATTTTCCAAGTCTCTTTGGAATTATTTTTTAATTGAAAAAATAAGTTATAATAATATGATTTTTTTTCATAATAAATTTTTTTTTAAACTTTAGACGTAAATGTTTATATTTAAGTCTACGTAGCGTTGTATTATTTTGTTTAAGTTTGCGAAAAATTGAGTTTTTTTTCCTTAATTAACTGAGTAATTTCATAGGTCATCCAAGGGTGTCGATTTTGTTTAAAACCGGCATGCGTAGATTTTATTAGTGGCAGATATCGTTTAACTCCTAAATGAATATGGTTATAAAATGATTTAAAATTAGAATGAACTGAGTCTAAAGGATTAAGGATATCATTCCAATCAGTCTGTTCTAAAAAAATAAGTAGAGCAAAAAGGCGATTGTTAGTACAAAGATGAGATGGTATATTGTTGGAATGAACTTTATGCGGAAGAGAAACTGAACATTGAATGGTAGCAAGTATTGGGTAGTGATCAGAGAAAGCGTATGGTTCAATTATTGATTCATGAATAAGATTTTTATAATAAAAATTATCAAGTTGAGAAGTAAAAATTATCAGTTCTTGTTGGTCCGTTGATCTTGGTACAAAAACCAAGAGTAATTAAAATTGCATTAAGATTGTTAGCTGCAGAGTCTTGTGGATCTAAAAAATTCACATTAAAGTCACCAGATAAGATTCTGTAATTATGATATGTTAATAGGATATCTAAAAAAAATATCCAGTTGATTTAAAAACTGCGCAAACGAAGCTTGGGGCGGTCTATAAATCGTCCAAATAATTAACCTCTCTTTTGGGAGGATAATGGCCAGAGATTCCAAAAAATCATTCAAATAAGTTATGGAGTCAAGTATGTTGGCTGAAAAATTTTCCACAAAATAGATGGATATACCACCACCTTTCTGTATCGATCTTTTAAGATTAAACGGAATAAATCCCTTTATAGGAGGAGAAATATTATTTTCGTTTAACCAAGTTTCTACAAAAATATAACAAGAAATGGAAGGTCTTTGAGAATAGTATAATAAAAGATCGTCTAAATTTGAACGGAGGCCCCTTATGTTACTATAAAGTAATTCTAAAGAACACATGAGGAATAAAAATACAATAGTATTAATATCACTAGAAAAAAATTTAAAGCTTTAATAGATCAGATTCATTATTAATAGCAATTATAGGGGCGTCCTGAGTTTTCTTAATAAAGATCCGTCCATTTCTAGTCCAAAGGTAGGCATAAGATTTAGATTGTTTAATTTCTCTGGTTTTTTTATAAAGATCGTTTTTTACTGGCATAAGATGTTCGTGATAAATTGATGTTTTTTTTACTGTTTATTGAATATTGATGTTAGGTAATCATTCATAAGCATAAGCTTGTTAGCTTTTTCAGTGATATTTCAGAGATGATTAAATTATTAATGAATTTAATTAAGATCGGTCTTGAGTATCGTTGTTCTTTGTTAAATCGACCTACTCGATGGATATTGATAATTGATTCTTTGGGTATTTGAAACCCAATATGTGGAACATTCTTGAAAATAGTCCTAGGAGATCTTCATTTGATTTTTCAGGAAAACCTCTGAATATTAAATTTTGATTATAAGAATATTGAGTTAAATCATTAATCTTAGTTTGTAATTGCATGATTTTATCCTCAGAGTTAATAATTACTGTATGGTTTTCCGCTACTGTTTTCTCTAGTATGTTAATTTTTTCCATTAATAAAGAATTTTCTTTTTCTAGGTTATCAAGTCGTTCAGCGGAAATTTGTAAAGAATTGGTTAACTTTCTTAACTCTTCCTGTACTTGAGATAAGATTGTAGTTAGTTGAAGTAATGGAGAAAACTTCGTTTCTAAGTTTTTGATAAGTTGAATTATCCCTTGTTCACCTTTTAAAATGGAAGGTTCGGGACTTATTTCATGTTCGAGATCAGGGTTTTGTGAAGGTGATTCAGTTTTACAAGAATCACATTTCCATGAAGAAATAAAACCATCTATCTTATTATGATCTTCTTTAGGAATAATACAGGCTAAATGAAAATGTTTAGAACATGCACCTGAACATGTAATTCTGCAGGAAGTTTTAGTATATTGCTTACAAATTGCACAATTAAATGCATAAGCCATTGTGAAATTAGTTACCAAGCAACTGATTTAGTGGAGAGAATAAGATTTTGGATTAAGCTTCCCATTTCAATTGATTCTACTTTGGCAACAATGTCTAACAATTGAAATAGGAAGTTTAACTGGACACGCCCATTCCAACTTTCGTTGGACAGAGTATAGTATAATGACAGTTTACAAAGGAGAGACAGATTCAGCTTCCATCAAGATACTTGGAGTATCTATGGACCCACACTTAACGTTTCAACGAACTGATAGATCAGCTGGTTGTTTCCATGCATTGTTCAAATTATGTTATTAAAAGACTGAGAAACTTACTTCTACCCAAAAATGCCAACTTATAACGGCAGTAATTATACCGAGAATTGCATATGGGGCAGTTTTTTGGTCCTCGACCACTGTAGCTAATCAAAAAAGGTTGAAGACCGCTTATAACAAAATAATTCGGATGGCTTTTAAACTAAACAAACTAGACTCGGTGACTGATACTTGTTCGAAATACAAACTGCCGACCATTACAACTATTTGTAAAATTGCTTTGATTTCCGAGGTGGCTGAAGCAATATGGAATGAAAAACATCCAGCCGCATTTATAAAGAATTGGTTCAGGTCGGATGTAAACGTCAAGTTAACAAGGAGATACCTATTTGTTGTCCCAGAAAAGGCATCTGTCTTTATAATAAAACGTTTTCCCTATAATGCAATTAGAATTTGGAACGAGTTACCTTTTTCGGTACGCTCAACAGTGTTTGATTGCCCCAATAGCTCATGTATGAGCACATGTGTCCACTTCAAACGGAGAGTGAAACAATATTTAATGGAGTTATAATAGTATT
>JAHWFO010111641.1:117965-145799 GCA_023313115.1 Rhysida immarginata | reverse complement strand
CACCCCCCTAGGAACTATTAAGTAAGCAAATTTATATCTTTTTTTGTTGAAGGGGGGGGGGGGGGGTGACTTTATGTGTGTTGTCTTTAAAGGGGAGGGGGGGTAAGAAAACTGTGACATGGGGGGACGGGGGACGGGGGGTCTGAAAAGGCCAAAAAAAGCATGACGTATTTCTTGAACGTCCCCTAAGGAGCAATTCTAATCTGGACTGATAAATTTTTCACTGCCATTATCTAAGTTATTAAAGGATAAAAGGTTATTAAACTGAAGCTAACATCAAAAAAGGCCTATTATCTGTCCAACGAAAGAAAAACTGGGCCTAATTAAATTTCCGATTTTAATTGTTAAAGATTGTTGCTAAATAAAATTAACAATGTTTAACAATTGAAATTGGAAATTTAGCTGGTCACACCCAGTTTTTCTTTCATTGGACAGAGTATAACCAGTTACCACCATTGGCAATTTATCAGTCATAAATCCCTAAGTTGGTTAACTGAAAAAAACACACACGATCAAAAATGTAAGTGTTCATGTGACTAAACAGGATAGGCTAACCACATTAGCTGATAGAAAGATGGTTAGTCTAAAAATAGTAAGCAATTGAGAAAAATCCCACTATTTCCTTTTGGTTTCTAACAAGTTTTTTTTTTATTTTTTTCTCTATGAAGGCTAGAAAGACAAATTATTTTAATTTATTTTTATTCTATTCTATAAACCATAAGGCAAAAAAAAACAAAAAAAAAACAAAAAAAAAAACTGACTGACTGGGGATGACATGCATAGAGGCTGGGGGTCTCTGACAAAACGTGGCATTTCATACTCAAATGCACAAAGAATAAATGGTCATTCATATGCTGGTATGTTCACAATTCCATATATTAAAATTCAAAAGATTCAAACCGTTTCTCTCAACTGCTTTAAGTTATTATAGAACTTTAGTGCTGTACTGTGACTTCAGAACTCAATTACCATCATATCAGATTAACTGGTTGTTGGTCAGTTAAAAACTAAAGTCTAACAGATGATGTCAGCAACACTAATTGCCAAGTTCTCTTTTGACTTAGCCATTTGATGCTTTCTTCTATTTTCTAGTCCTCATTTACCTTTCAGTGAAATTTAACCTAGCAAAGGACCAACTTACCAAACCTTGTTAGAAATGAGATGAAGATCCATACCTTCAACAGGATTCAATCTCCCACCTCCCCCCACCAAGCCAGTGAGGTTTTCTTCAATGTCTTTTATTTCAAACATTCAATAACATCTTAAATCAAGCACTTACTGTACTGCTGCTTCTTATGAATTTAATGGTATTGTTTTTCATTTACATATTCAAATTTTGTATCAAATATAAATGAACCTTCCTACATCCACTGAATATCAGCCTTGCTCTTATAGTCAATATGGATCAATGGATAAAACTAACTTTTTTTGGTAAAGGAGTTCTTTGTGACAAAGTACTTTTAATTATAAAACAAAACAAAAAACAATCACCTTTAACCACAAAGTTTAAAGCCAAACTTGCACGAGCAATGAGCTTAAAACACAATGCTGCTGTTTTTTTTTATAATAAGCTTAATTTCAGTGAATTAGTTGGAAGCACAATTTACAACAATATAATTTTTGACACATTCTTATCAGAGTTTAAAATACTTTGTTTTATTTTTTCCCCTCGGTATTGTTCAAACAGGTCATATTTTTCCTTAATACAGCAGTGTTACCAAATATAGTCCATTGAATAAGAAGTCCATACTAATCCTTTACAAACTTAAAAAATAAACTACTGCTGTATATAAACAGTAATATGGAAGCAATTCATTTAAAAAGCTCATAGGGATGAATTTTTCTTCCCAGGAGTCATTGAGCAACATCTTAACATTAACACCAAGTAGACTCCTAAAGCCCCATTACCTTTGACTTTTTCTCATAAGGTGTTGCATCCACAGATGAGAAAGAATTATCTTCACTTGAGTCGACTTCTTGAATTGGGCTAGGATTCATGGATGCTAAACGTCTTTTAAGTGCTGATGTTAAAATAGTGTTAATGTCATTAGAGTTAGTTGGGGGTAAAGGCTTGCGTAGTGGAGTTCCACCTGGAGACCTGAGAGAAAAATAATCAGTCTGTTAAATAAAGCAGACACACTGAAATATCCATTACTACACTATCTATCAAAAAATAATTGGACACTTTCAATTTTAGACATTTTGTCGAATATCTAGAATAATACTGTACTTCAGAGGCATAAAAAAAGCATGTTACACCTCATATTTCAGTGAAGGTTTTGTCCCGAAGGCAAATAGGTGACCAACAACAAATTGAAGAAAAAAAAAAAAAGTTTGGGATCACCTTGTAAAAAAAATAATGGTTGCAATACATTGTAGCTGTAGCATATGATTGTGAGACTTTTTACTTATCCCTGTTCATTTGTATGAAAATAGCACTATATTCATGGAAAAATAAAGGTTTCTTTAGAAAATCTAAATTTTTTTCTTAAGTTTTTTTTGTTTATAACATGCAGGGTTTTCAACCCAATGTAATGCCATTTTCAGGAAACTTGATGAACTAGAGACAACACCCTCAATCAGAATATAAAAATATTAAATATGAGCATTTTTACTAAATGTTTAACTGCTCAAGCATTACCAAAATGTCTTTTGCATAATTTATTAGTCAAATATATAGAGATACTCTTACAAAAAGCCCAAGCAAATATCGTGAAAATTCAGAAAGATATCGTTGATAGAATGAGTTGAATTTTAGTTGCTCTCAAAATTAAACAAAACGATAAGGGGTTTTCTCCAAATTTTGCAGATATGAAGGCATATTGACCTCAAATTGACTTTATATCAGTGTAAGGAGAAGTCGATACTGGTGTCTGGCACAAAAATAAAAATTTGGAGAAAACCCCTTGTTTATTTTTGAGAGCAACTGAAATTCAACTCATTTTATTGACGACATCTTTCTGATTTTTTACGATATTTGCTTGGGCTTTTTTTTTAAGGGTAGCTCTATACATTTGGCTAATAAAACATGTAAAAGATAATTCAGTTGCAGATGTGCATGCGCAGTTAAACATTATTTAGTAAAAATGCTTATATTTCATCAAATATTTTTTTTTTTTATATTCTCATTGCAGAGTGTTGTCTCTACTGTAGTTTGTCTCTACAAAAACTTATGAAAAAATTTCAAATTTTTTAAAGAAACCTTTATATCTCCATGAATATATGTACTTTCTCATACAAATGAGCACATAAGTAAAAGAAGCCTCTTAATCATATGCTACAGCTACAACGCATTTCAAGCACCGTTTTTTAAAGGGTGATCCGAAACTTTTTTTTTTTTTTTTTTTGTTCAATTTGTTGTCTTCAGGACAAAACCTTCGCTGAAATATATGAGGTGTAATTTATTTATACATCCCTGAAGTTTGTCAAATATTTTTCTAGATACAGTGAAACCTACTTAAGCCGGAACCTGTATATGACTGAAACCTGTCTTTTGCGGAAAATTTTTTTGGTCCCGGCAAAATGCCTAAAGAAAGCATGTTAAAAATTCTGTGTAAGACTGAATCTGTTAAAAGGGAATTATAGTATATATTACATGTATTAACAAAATTCATTATTAACTTAATTGTATCATATTTTATATATTAAGATAAATAAAACTCCTTTAATTAAAAGAAAACAAATAAATTAAAATACATAATAGAAAACCATGAAAAAGGTCACCCAATTGATAAAGTAAATGTTGAAGGACGAAACACAAATGAAACAAAGGTCTTGTGGAGAAACTCAGATGAAATACAGAAGAAACGAAGATCTAGTGGAGAAATGTTACACGAACACAGGGAGGCACACAGTTACAGATGAAGAAGGTCTATGATGGAAGTTCGATGATTCGTAATACGTAGATGACTAACGTTTTCGGGATTTTTTCCCATCTTCAGTATTAAAGTTTTTTGAAATGAATGTAAGATATAATAATAAAAATAAAACAATGTAATCTAATACAATGTGCGATATTATGATTATTTTGATCAGTATTGTTGAGTGCAAGGGAAGTGATATTATATTTTTAGTAGTAATTTCCATTTATTATTAATTTCTATAGATGGTTTGGCTAAATTTTTTTCATTTGAAATAATGTTGATGGTTTCTTTTATTAGTCTTTTTTTGTAATTTATTTCTTTACTAATGATTTTGATTTTGTTCCAATCCGGATTATGATTTTGGTTAATGCAGTGGTTCACTAAATGATTGTTTTTATCTTTGTTTTAAAGGAGTTTTATTTATCTTAATTAATATATAATTTATCACAACTCCTACATTTATAAAAATGTATCATATTTTAATTAATTAAATAAGATAAAATTTAAAGAATTTTTTTTCAAAAATCTGTAGAAGTCGGAAATATTTTTTGGTCCCAGTCTATTCCGGCTTATGCAGATTTCACTGTAATGAAAAAAACGTCTAAAATCAAAAGTGTCCATTTACTTTTTGGTAGATAGTGTTAAGTCCTAAAAGAATGAATGTAACATTTTCCCCACAGACAGCTTCATGGCACTGTGTGTATATTTCAATCATCTTGTGATCAGTAGAATACAAAAAACATTGAATACAGGGCAACTCACAAGTGTAGAAAATCTAAAGCATTTTGTTAGGGAGGTCAGATTGAGCAAAAACTGTCATGAACATAGGCAAACTCCAATTAGATACAGGATTGCAAAAGACCAAAGTTTCATTAAAGTAATAGCAAATAGATAAACAAGACATGATATGAACTTTAATATTTAATTTAAAACCATCAATTTTTAAAGAGTATATGATTAGTATATGCGTAATAAGTGCTGAAAATGTGTTCCTAGAGCCTGAATAAACTTGAATTGTAGAATCATTGTGAATTTGATTGTATGCATCAATTATCCACTGGAGTATCTGTTCAATACTCTATTGATATCAATGCTGTGGACTAGCTGTTATATCCAAAGGAGGATTTATTAAAATTATATCTCAATTTTAAAGCGTGCTTGCCATAAGTTCTTTCAAATTAACATCGAATACACTTTGATTGCCCCTATACACTTTATTTATGCGCACACGCTTCAATTTATATTCACCAGGCTTTGTAAAGAGTACCTTATGTTTTGAATTTCCCAACAGATTTCTAAAGGTATTAAGGTTCTTGAAAGCTACATCCAGGCCAGCATCTGTAAATATACCCCCCCCCCCACCAAAAAATAATAAAATAAAATCATCCTCTGATTCAGTCTATTACTGGTGAAGGACAATATACAGGGTGTAACTTGAGTTGTTACAAACTTTGGGGAATGATAGAACTGATCAGAATAAGCATTTTTTATGAGTTACGGTACTGTACATGGTGTTTTTCTCTTTCATGTTTAGGCTGATCCTGCACTTGAGGAGAGAAGTGCATCCAGTATGGCTGACTACACCTTTCGTGAGTACACTGACATGTTTTTAGTGTATGGTGATGCAGAAGGTAATGTGGTTCCAACATGGAGCACCTCCACATTTCTCACTGCATGTCCGTGCCTTCCTCACCGATACTTTTGGCGAACATTGGATTGGACGGGGTGGTCGAGTTAACTGGCCACCACGATCACCATTGGATTTCTTTTTGTGGGGACACTTGAAGTCCCTGATCTATGAAACACCTGTTGATTCAGCGGAGGAACTCGTCTCACAATTGGCTGTTTTGGCAGACAACATCAATGACACCCCCCAGATGTTGCAACGGATGTGTTGGAACGTTCAGAGACAAATGCAAGCCTGGTTTGACATTGGAGGACGTCATTTTGAACAGTTGTTGTAACCAACAGCCACAGTGCACACCATGTACCATAACTCATAAACTATGCATTTGCAGACCCATGTTCATAGAATAAAAAATGCTTATTCTGATCAGTTCTATCATTCCCCAAAGTTTGTAACAACTCAAGTTAACCCTGTTTATGTGCACTGGTTACTAAGTTAAGTAAATTGAGTAGAAATGAGTGAATTCCCTCTTCCACGAAATATACAAAACTAATCATCATGAATCATAACCATTTTTAATAGCAATTCGTTTAAATATCGTAAATATTGAAATTTTCTTGACTAGGAAGGACATTTAATGACCTATCAATCACAAGTTTTTGACCCTGGCAATGGTTTGAAACACCAGGAATGTAGGAAAGAGTGTTAGTGAGATCACTGAATATACAGGGTGAATACAAAAACGAGTCCCCCCCCCCCACCTTTTTATTTTCGTAACCGAAGCAGATATGTCAATTTTGATGAATCCAATGGGAAGTTGTGGGTGATCTATCCCATGGTGCACTTTTCATCATCCCAAATATGCAAATTAGGACACATTCAAATCCTATCTTAAAAATTGTAACAGATACACAAAAAATTCCAATTGAAGACTCGTTCAGCATGGAATTCCGAACAAAAGCAAAAAACAATTTCCAAAATCCGATGAATGGATCACCAACAATCATGTTGAATTTATTAGTTACCTCCCTATGCACTTCACAAATACATTTGAATGTTCAACATGCAAATCAGGAAATTACCAAAAATTACCATAACATTCACTTTCATGAGGAAAAGCAAATAAAAAGGCATGTGTCAGCATACAGAAGACAGAACAATTCCAGGATGGCAAGCTTTGGAGTAAAATTATTTATGCACTGTGGCTGTTTGTAAATTACTTATGCACTGTTATGGTTTTTAAGATAGGATTTGAATGTGTCCTAATTTGCATATTTGGGGATGATGAAAAGTGCACCATGGGATCGGTCACCCACAACTTCCTATTCATTGGATTCATCAAAATTGACACATCTGCTTTGGTTACGAAAATAAAAGTGGGGGGGGGGGGGCCATTTTTGTATCCACCCTGTATAAAACTAAGCTGCCATTTGATTTAATAAGTATCACACTGAAAAAAGGGCAACTTCCTCTCCTTAAGTTACTGGACAACATTCTCTACTATCCCCTATTGATCAGGTATATATGAGAAATGGTTTAGTAGATACTTGAGTAATAAAAAATTTTCAATAACTTGTCACACAGTATACTTTATTGCGCAAACATACCTTTCTACTGGACGAAGTTTAACATTATTCATTCCTTTTAAAATCTCAGCCATGTTAGGCATTGAAATATGCTGTACAGTTTTTGGAGTAAAATCAATCTTACAGCGTTTTGATTTATTCTATATTTAGAAATAAAAAAAGGAAATTCTAAATCCTAAAATATACATAGAATACATTCAACATTTCTACATGTCAAAAATAACAAATAAACACTGCTAAATGACAAAAACCATGTGACTGTCTGTGCAATAAGATTCTAAAGAAATAAGATATTTGTTTTCCTAAAATATGGTAATTGTGCCAAAACTAGAAGATCACAGATAAATAATTTAAAGGTCTGAGACCAACCACCTTCAGAGTAGCAAAATCACAACTCCTTAAAAAACTTATTAGGAAATTCTAAAGATAAAATACAAGATAGGAAATTAAATGTAAAGTTTGTTAAATGATTTATTATGGTCAGTCAAAACATGGAATATATAATTAGAAAGAGCCCGGCCCAATTGACCTTTATCACCTGCATTATGATTGGTTGCCACTAAACGTCACTGATTTTTTTACAAAATGCAAATGGCGGATACTGGACGTGTTAACGGCATTTGTTGACTGTATCGTAAGTGAAAGTTTTAATTATTGTTGTTCAAATTTTTGTTGCTATGGTTAAATATTGTTGTGTTCCCAATTGTCAAAGTGAAGAGAAAAAAATAAACATCATTAGAAAATAATTTTATAGGTAATTTGGAAATTACTATGAAATTAAAATTATGAAAGGTTATCCGTAAGCATTTAAATCATTATATTTTCCAAATTTACGGTTAATAATGTATTATTAATACTAATATCATCAGTATTGAATTAATAAAGATAATAAAAATCTTTAAAATAATAAAAACCTATGGAAAATGTAAAAAAAAATGAATTTTACTCAAATCACAAGTGCCTACAACACGACCAAGGGACGCCATTTTTTATGTGGTCACGTGGGTAGTCAAGGCTACGAAGGCTAAGAAGAGGTGTGAGAACGAGAGTTTATGATAAAGGTCAATTGAAGTACATCAGAACAGAAAATTCTGCTGTAGTGAAACCACCATGGAGACAGAACATGGATTCAAATTGGACAACTATGAAGGCCACTGCAGAAAATTTGTAGCTGAACAATCTGTATACAAGCACCAGCAAATTTAAAGTACTATGACACATGCAGGCATTCCTTACATGATGTCTGCCCGAATTTCATTGTTACGCAGATATTCGTTTGAACTGAATGGTGGCTCAAAGTGAGTGTTGTTGGACTGCAGGGGCAATTCAGAACAGATTTCAAAAGAGACATGGAGAGCCATGATTTTCTATGACTATAAACAGGACCTATTATGTAAATCACATGAGAAGCTTAGTAACTAGAGTAATGTTCACAAACTGAGGCTATATCTTTACATCGGAGTTGTAAAATTTTTTGACTATATAAATAAATATAAACAAACCTCTGAGTATTTACTGTGTAAAGAAACAGGAGCTACAAGATCCACTTGACCACAAAAAGTTGACACTTGCTGGCACAAATGTACACCCCTGGAAAATGAATTAGCAAAAAAGTGCATTTTCACCGCTAGAAGATAATCACAGATACAAGCACAAACATTAACATTTAGTTACATTAATTATATTTCTGCTTAGTAATGTGAAGTACAAAATAACTAAGAAATGTACAAAACTAAATTATAGCAATTGAACACTAGTATTTCTGACATTAACAAACTTAATACAATTATTTTTGGTTTTAATAATCAGTTGACTATCCTTTACGTTTAAGTACTTCTTTTATTCTGTTCGGCATTGAAAGAATTAATTTTGGTAGTTCACTTACTGGGATCTCATCCCAGCTTTTTTTAATGGTGATGAGATCATTTTTGCAGGCACACTGTGTTCCATTTGCATAAGCTTGTCACACTAGTGAAGCCCATAAATTTTCTTGGGGATTTAAGTCAAGGCTAAGAGATGGCCACTTCAAATCTTTCACCCTGTTCACTTAGAAGCTGCCTTATGTGCAGGGGTATTATTTTGCTGTAGGATCCAGTTTACACTATTAATTAGAGGTCCTATGGGTAACTAATGTTCTCCAATAAGGTCTTGATATTTGTGCTGATCAACAACTATGATATCAGTTTTTCCAAGATATCCGAAAGCAACTTCAAACCATTATTCCTCCACCACTGCTCTGATTGAGCATCAGATGTTTTTTTATCGTTTCTGGTCCATCCAAAGTAAAATTCTTAACGTCACCCCATTCCAAAACCAAGGTTTATGTTCTCTGGTGCAAGATAGGCGAGCATTGAAGTGTTGTTGTGACATACTCTAGCAGCTTTTTTCTGTGACGTTGTCTAGACTATATGAATAACATCCTTCAAAACATCTGATCGCAAACCGTATGAGCTGATACATGAAGGTTCATCTGCAATACAATTTCTCTGGAACTCATGTCTCCCATCTCGATCACTTAGTTTTGATCTTGGACTTCCATGTTTTTTCTTTTGTTCCGATTTGATTTGTTTTTTGTGTCATGATATTGCACTAGCTGAATGTCCGATCTTTGACGAGATTTCCATTAATTTCTGTCTGCCTTCATGTACATTTTTTTTTTTTTTTTGTAAATTGGTAGACCAATTCTATGCATGACGTATCAGGTCGTTGCATATCAAATGTCTGATGGCAGAGGTCATCTTTAATGGCCCTCTAGAAAGGACGCCTTCACACATGCTATTCGAAATAATCCCCATTGCAATCCAAACATTCTTGCCAACGATTTGGCAGCTTCTTGAGCCCTCTTTGATAGAATCCATGGTCAGGGGACTCAAACTCCCAGAATGAGTTTTCGACATCTGCTTGGGTTAGGAATGTTTTCCTCCGGAGAAAATTGTCCAGGCTCTGGAAAAGATGGTAGTCGATAGAGGATAGGTCCGGAGAGTACGGGGGTGGTGTGGGGTGGGGGGGGGGGGTGGAGGGTGGAAGCACCTCATAGCACCTGCACGGTCGTTCGTGCAACGTGCGCACACGCGTTGTCATGCAGCAGAAGGACGCCTTTGCGATGCACAAGTGCAGGTTTATGCTGACACAGTTTTGTGTGTATATGATGCAGTTCACAGCAGTAGGTCACAGCGGTGATCGTCTCTCCCTGCTACAGGAAGCCGTAATGCACTACACCACGGATGTTCCACCAAACCGTAACCATGAGCTTCCTGGGGTACAACTGTGGTTTAGGGAACTGTCGCGGGAGTTCATCAGCATCCAGCCACTATGCTGACCGTTTCCTATTTCTTGTGTAGGAGCCACTTCTCATTGCAGGTGACAATGCCATCAAGAATCCCCGGTTCTTCATGGCGCAAAAAAAATTCCGTACACACCTCCAACTGACACTCTTTTTGGTTTTCCGTAAATTCATATGGGACCCATTTGTCCTGCTTTTTCATCTTGCCGATGGTCCTAAGGTGTCTACTGACAGTCAGCGCTGATACAGTATGATCCCCTGCAAGGTCCCGAACAGTTTTTGACGGTTCCTCTTCCACAGATCGCTTCAGATCAGCGTCATTCAACACGTTGGGCGGTCTGCCACGTGGCTCATTTGACAGGTCCGTCACTCCCACGCGAAATTTTCGGAACCAACGTTGGACGGTATGTACGTTTATGGTGCCTACACACGAATACCTTATTTATGTTTTGAGAGGCGTTGGATGCAGTGTGATTCAACCTGAACTCGTAATGCATTATCATACGTAATTCGTATGAAGTCATGACTATCTTCACTTGGGTTCAAACGCTATTAAATATTATTGCAGACATGCAAATTTCAGGCAGCTTGTTGCTGATAGGTATCTCTGGGAATGTATCACTTTGTTATGGGTACTTGCTACTAAACGTAGAAACCGTGCTGAAACGCAGAACCCACCTCGAAATCTGACATTTGATATGCAACAACCTGATAGAATTCTATGCAGAAGTCTATCTAGAATTCTACCAATTTACATGAAGTCTATAACGAATTTAAGAACGTTAAATGATCTTATTTAAATGTTTAAATTTGGAAATCACATTTTCACGTAGGTAAGTACATGCACATTTAGAACAATGATTTCTGTTAATTCATTTTCCAAGTAGAAAGTACTGTATTCAATTGCTATAATTTAGTTTTGTACATTTCTTGGTAAATGTTAATGTATGTGCTTGTATCTTCTAGCAGTGAAAATACACTTTTTGCTAATTCATTTCAGGAGTGTACAGTCGGGTGCAAAAAGGTTTTTACCTGCTCCGTAGGGGCTGAGCTTACTGGATGTTGATCGGTTGCAAAATCAGGTAGTTGTACTGAGAGTCAAGGCAGATTAGAATGGACCTGTCCCTTCTGAATGAAAATAGGGTAGCAGGTATACGCTTGGGATGTGCTCGTCGCGCGCTCTCCCCTGACAATAATAAGCGATAGCAGCTGACAGCAGTATCGTTAAAGTCTCTGTCTACTGCCTCGAATAGCAGAATTCAAATCCGATATGGATAGACATTTTTTTCTTTTTTTGTTCATTATCGCATTTTTGATTTCGTTTAAGTTTTAAACAGCGCATGTAAAGAACACCGTAAACAGATTAAAATTTTTTCATCCAAGTGTGCAATTTGATCTGTTTATTTGAGGGTTTAAAAATTTTTCGTGTTAATTGTCATGTCATGCTTTATTCTATATTTTAGTTTTTAATAAAATATACACTAATTCATATCACCATTACTTTTACAAAAATCCTCTTTTGTTCAAATCATTTAATATTATTTACTATTAAAATATATAATCCTATATATTAAAATGCAAAGCATTTTTTGTAAGAGCAAAAATGGCACTTCTGCGCATGCACATCTGAAGCCAACAAAGAAAGTTACCAATCCATAAGAAGCCAGGAATTGTTGTAATGAGAATATTCAATCATTGTTTTGAATTAAATAAACTAAAGATTTGCAGGAAGAAAATTCTACCTTGATCATTTTATGACGTTTCCTTGTGACTACTGAAAAACTCTGAAAATGTTATATCGTTAGAAAGAGCTTTAAAAACTGATCATTTTATCCGCTGACACTTTATGTCTCAGTTTAATACTTTCAGAGACATTTAGTCTAAAGCTATTTTGATTTTATATATTTAATTAACTCATTTCTTATTCTTTGTGCATAACTAGATATTTAAGCTCTGATTATTCTATTTCTTTGTGCATAATGATTATTCTATTTGGTTCTCTGACAATTTTTTATTTTATTATTTTTTTAATTAAAGAGATGGGGATTAATAATAAGATGGGTTGTTCTCCTTCAAATTTTGATGAGATCCATCTAGTTATATAATAAATTAAAAAAAAAATTTGGTTGGTTTTGGCATAATTGTCGTATACACACAAAAAACGAAACTTGTAACCTTTCGAGCAGTCAAAAGAAAATAGCTTCCATTTCCACCTGTAAATCACTTCCACAACACACTATAACGAACGCTGCATCAGCTTATCCCTTGATCACGCATATAATAATTATATCGATACTGTGCATCATTTAGGTTACATCAGTAACCAAACAGATTAGTTTATTATTAATAAAACAGAAATTCTCATCAGAACAGCCAAAATAATCTTTTTGTCAACATAGTTGAGCATGTGACGTAATACTTGCCTACCCCCCCGATGCTAAACAAAATCTTAATGGAATCGTTCCATAGTAAGCGTGTTCGACTAGACACCTGGAAAAATCAATCTCATTGGATTGAAATACATGTATTGTAAGGAAGCCGAACAATTTTGACCTAGGTAAAAACCTTTTTGCACCCGACTGTACATTTCTGTCACAAGGTGATCATCAGTCAGTATGCATACAGATTGATAATTACCTTGCGATCGAAATGTACATCTGTGCCAATAAATATCAACTTTTTGTGGTCAAGTGGATTTTGCAGCTCCTGCTTCTTTTTTGACCATACTTTAAAATGTTTCACATTACCTAACCCTATACATTAAACTCCGTGTAATTCGAATTCAAACGGACCAACAAAAAAATTCGAATTCTGCGATATTGGTCACACTAACCTAAAAACTATGTGTTTTGGATTATGGGTAATCAGTACTAACAAATTATACAAATTCCTGTATATCTATGTTACATTAAATCTATGGTAAATTGTACCTGTATTTTGTGTTTCAATAAAATAAAAAATAATTACGTACTGGCTAGATTTTAAGCTATCAAAATGAAAAACAAAGTTAATTGAGAGAGAAGATAAACCTAAAAACTGTGAAAGCTACATGTACTTATAATTCTGAAGTCTTCAAAAATATTTACGCCTGGTCACCTATGTGTTGTACTGGAGTCCTTATGATATTTGGCACAACCCCTAATTTACCTGCTTATACTTAAAGCACCAATGGAAAGCTAGCGCCAAATCTCAAAAGCGGATTGGCTACTGTATCCAGTCAAGCTTCTGAATAATCCAGTAGAAGAGGAATCGGCCAATTATATTTTTACAGTAAACTCCGCATGTAGTAGCACAGTACTTCTTCATATCAATCTGGGAATTAGTCACAAATTATTTTCGGACTATAGTGTTCGAATTAGGCTATGAAAAATACATTAGTTTGTATTAAATGTACTTGATGATTGATTCGAATTTGGGGATAATTCGAATTATGCGGTAATATTTTACATTAAATGTAAAGGATTTCAAACGTTCCTTGAAATTTATACGAATTAAGCAATAATTCGAATTTGGCGGATTCGAATTACACGGAGTTTACTGTACATGTATTTGCATTGGGTTATAATTAATGAAATTAAAAGGTAAGAGCAGTGAGACTGTCACTTGTGATCCTTAGTTTAGTTTCAGATTGTATTTTTTTTTTTTTATTCGAGTTTCATTTAAACTAGTCAATATTGGGGTATTTCTCCTTTTGAGTATCATAAAAATGCTTAATACTCCTACTGGTTTAAGACTATACCATAAGTACATTTTCTTAGCTTCATCTCTATAACAAACAAAATTAGACAACCCCACATTAATCTTAAATTTCTTTGCTAACCTTTTCTATTTGCTGCTTTATGCTAAATCCACCTGTGACTATTGAAGGTGGCAGTGGAGGAGGTGGAGGAGGGGGAGGTGGTTGTGTTGTGTTGGCAACGAGGGGTGTCATTGGTACTGGCATTAAACAAGAATGCCCACATTTGCATGGAGTATAATGCAATGAAGTTAAGGAAATTCCAAAGTTAGGATCTGTAAAGGGTCTGCACAAAATGCCTAAATCAAAAATAGAAAAATTTATTTCAGAAATTTAATTTAAATTTTTATTCCACAAATAAAAATTTAACTCTAATCTACCTTTGCTTTGATTCAAATGAGCATGTAAGATGGCACTCATTTGATTTCGTAAAGTTATCAATTCTTCCTCTAAAAATTTGATTCTGTTCAATGTTGTGGAATCCATTTTATTAATTCTTGGAGTTGTAAAACTAGTTTGATTCGTTTTGGTCTGCCTTGAAAACGTTCGTGGCTCTTCAAGAAAGCTGAGTGGCGTGCTAGATCGAGGACCCGGAACAGTTTTGTATTTAGGATCAGAAATTGGACTAGCATCATCAATGTGGACAGGAGATGTCTGAATGGCAGCACATTTCAATTTAGTATGAACAAGGTTGATGCTGCAGAATAGAAATAAATTTACTTATTTTTAAAATTTATAGCAAATGATCATATAATCTTGAAAGAGAATCTAATTGCTGACCGGTAATCATTTCTTTTTAAAATAATAAATAATAATAATAATAATAATAATAATAATAATAATAATAATAATAATAATAATAATAATTGTAGCAGCAAAGGGGAATACCCCGCCAGATACTCCGGAGGGGAGAGCCCCATGTTGCCCCCCCAACAGGCTAAATGCCCAGAACGGGGTTGATGAAAAACACATAAAAAAACAAACCAAAAAAAAAAAAATAAAATGACAGCTAAAAATTAACTACTATAAGACACAAAACTAACAGGTGAAAGAAAAGAGAAAAACTAAGAAAATAAAGTTAAATGCAGACCCTCAGCATGGGAGAGGTCTATGTCATTAAAACGTTCCACGTAATTTTTAACTAATTTAGAAATGGGATTAACCCAAGAAAGAGACGATTTCCAAGTAATAGTGGGAATTAAAGTAAACCCCCTACAGGTCCTACGTAACGTGGTAAAATTAAACTCAGGATATTAAGATGAAACGCAAATTTTATGAAAAAAAATACTAACCAAAAGATTAAATAAAACAATATAAATAACACGATAAACGCTAAAAACTGACACTTGGTCAGGGCCAATTTTATGTTTAAATTTTCTTTTAAATAGGTCAAGACTAGCGTATTTGCGTTGAATTTTGTTGAGGATTTGAAAATTACCCCCAAACCAAACCCAAACGCAATAAATGATCTTGGGGACAACAAAGGCCTTAAATAAAATATCGAGTGTTCTTGCGCCCATAAAAAAAAAACAGATGCTCTTTTAATCAGTCCCAGACAGCGAGATATATCTAAATACAAGTTCATATGCTCATTAAAAGAGATTATACGACAATATGACTCCAAGGTCCTTAACAGACATGGCTCTTAAAAGTACCTTGTTCTGAAGGTGATAGCCATAATTAAAAGGGGCCGTAGATCTATTAAACGAAACGACAATTGACTTGTCAGGATTCAGTAGAAGGCCATTAAAACAAGTCCACTGATACACAGATGACAGGGCAGATTGAAGCCTAAAGCAATCCCCCCACCCATTAATATCGAGAAACAGCTTAACATCGTCTGCGTACAGAAGAATTCGAACCTTGTGATCCTTAAGAGCAGAGGGCAGATCCGCGACAAAGATGTTAAACAGCAGTAGACCAAGGGGTGAGCCTTGAGGCACACGGCTTTTGATGGAAAAAGACATATCAAAATGCTTAGGATGACAAAGATTAAAGCTGCGACCGCTTAACATGGAACGGAACCAGTCAAGGGACGTATCCGATAAACCTGCAAATTTTAATTTCTCGAGCAGCAATGAAACGTTGACCTTGTCAAACGCTTTAGAAAAGTCTAAAAACAAAGCATCCACTTGAACCCGCTCGTCTAGCTTGCAAGTCAAAAAATGTGTAAAAGTGGCTAAGTTGGATTGAGTACTTCTGTTGGATCTGAAGCCATGCTGTTCATCGGGTAGAAAAGGTTCAACATAGCCTGAGAGTTGATCGAAAACTAGAGACTCAAGAAGCTTAGCAGGAAATAATAATAATAACCCACACTTATACAAAACATTACAGAAAGCCACAATTCTAAATACATCAAATAGTAAGGAAATTCCTACACCCAAACATCAATACTCCCTTCCTTACATTTGAGTCCCTTGGCTTGGCTCTGCCTCTGGGACTTGGCCTCTGGACTTTATCAGAGTTTGGTTTCCAATTTAAATCATGAATGATACGAGGCAACAGCAATTACCAGTAATCCCCTTCACACATGACCTAAGTGATACAAGTATGATATTCCATTTCTGTAAATATCAATTTTTTTCCCGAGAATGCAAAAAAATTATCTTTGTTTTCTCCTTAAAAACATTAATATTTTTGTTGGGAGAAAAAAAATTAAATTCACTTAAATATTTGAAGGGAAAATCCACCATGCAAAATTGTTCCAAGCCTAAGCAGACAGTTAAATTTTCTTAATATTTTGAAAAGAAATAACTATTTTGTAAATCATTAATTTCCTAAATAGTGCACCATGAAATTTTAACATGATACAGGTGTGTCAAGAAATTTTGGGGGAATTAGGGCATTAACATTTATTGTTGACAAAATATGACTTATGCATTTGTTAAGTAATACACTGCTCTCTAAATTATGAAAAAATCACAAAAATAGCAATAAATCAAAAACTTCTTAGCTGATCTTCATAAAAATCTGGCCAAAATATGTAACACGAAAAACAAATTTCCAGAAAAGTACTTTAATATCAAAATTAGCAATGTTCCATGGCATTAATAATACATCTATCCTAGTTTATCATGGGGGTTTGGTTCCAAAAAAAAGAAAACAGTGATAAGAAAAGATTGATAAACAACAGAACCTATGGGAAAAATAGGGTTTCATCCAAAGACCCTCAAGCTGCTTTCCAACTTACCCAAATGTTACCACTAAATAATTTTAAACACACAATATTTAAATATGTATACTATATAATTTATTATTAATTTAATATTTTAGTAAAATTTTATACCCTGTACTTATATGAAATGATCAGTAAAATAAAAATCACTGAAAAATACGCAATGGCATAGCGAGGGTAAATGGAGCCCGGGGTATGATACCGTAAAATCTTGAATACAGGCCAGGTTTTCATTTAAAAGCCTGCTCTTTTTTGGGTCATCGATATAAATTCCTGCATTTTTCCTCACTTTCACATTATTAAACGTCTTTCCATGTGCATGCCTTCTCATTGGCCACTTCATTTAACCCATTCTAATTTCGACCAATCTCATGCTGCCTTACCCTTGCCGTTTCTGCATATGAAGTTCTCGTTCGTAGGGTCTCATTACAAACTTCTCATAGGTAGGGTAATCATTTGGACTCCTCGTTATCAAGGTTGTTATTCTTCTCCATTCAGGTTAGTTTTTTGTTACTTCATTTATTTTAAGTACAGGTAGACCCCATTATACACGATTTCAGTATCCACGATTTTGGATATACGGGGTTTTCATTTAGTAGCACCATCGATCACCAACATGCGAAAGCTCTTCTAATTTTGATAGTTGAATTCATTTTTGAGTTTTGTTTTGTTCCTATCCCTGTGTTTGTGCACCTTTAGCACATCACTAGCTATCTATGAATAAGGTTGCTATACATCAATTTTGGACAAGATCAGCTGAGTTTCTAATCTGTTTGCGAAAAGATTTATTGTTGTAGGACTTAAAATGCTGCTGAAACGTAAAGAAAGTATTACCGTATTACCGAAGGAAGAAAGCGGGCCCGAAAATCCTACTCGTTAGGAACTGAGTCGGAGGTCCTCGATGAGGATGAAACATTCTGCCAGTTAGTACGATCCCTTAACACCCATTCCGAGCTCCTCTTCCAAACTCTCTTCGGGATTCCACCAGCACTATTACAGGAAGGAGACTGTTGGAATCAGCATCAGAATCTTCTGATACAGATGGACCCAAAACAATATAAAGTTTATATTGTGGACACTTCTATTTGTTGTACGTGTAAATGTGTTTTGAATATTTTAGTGCATCTTGAGTTTTATAAAATAAAATAGGGTGCTATTTTAAGACTAAAATATAGAAAACTGTTGTATTACTAATCCTATACTTCTATAATGCAATTATTTAAGTTATATCAGGATAATAATTAATGCTTATGAGAACCAAACTATTCTGTACATGTTAAATGGAACCAGTTTTATGAGAATTCGGTATACACGGCAATTTCACGGAACATATGTATCACGTATAACAGGATCTACGTGTACTGGATTTATTGCAGAATGAATAGCGACCGGGAAAAGTCAGGGAATTTTACAAAATCAGCAAAAAAATTTGAAATTGGAACGAAAATTTTGAAAAATGTTAATATTTTATCAAAATAGATTTTTTTTGGTGCTGGTTGTCAGGGAAAATTACGTGATAAACCAAAAAAAGTCAGGGAATTTTACGAACTTGTTTTGCTCGACACCCTGTTATTAGGAATAGCCCTTAACGCCGTGCCTCGATTAATCGTCAGGGGGGGGGGGGGAGGTCCAGACCATTGAGACACCCAGGCCTGTATTCAAGATTCTACGATATTCATAGTTTCGAAATTCATACCCAGTGTTATTGTATTTTGTCGCCCTCCCACCCTCCCCAAGGTATTAAGACTGGTGCCAGAGGCATCATTCTTCAGCCTAACCGTCACTATGCCACTGAAAGCATGTATTATGACACTTTCGGGCTTGCTTGATCAGCTCCTGCTCACTGGGCCTTGCTTCCTTTCTGTCAGTCATTAAGTATCACTAGCTGTGCTGCCATAACATCAGGGTTTCCTTCCATCGGAAAATATGAATCCAGGATAATACTAACAAAATTTCTGGTCCCCTGAGATTCGTATTAACGAGGTTCAACTATAATTCTATAAATTTGTTTGCCAGGTTTACTTTCGTGACCATTCGCCGACTCGTGTTAACACAGATCAATCCGTGAAAATTATGACAAGGGTCGTAATCAAGGGTACCGTGAAAACCTGGATCAGTGATAAACGAGGATAGATGTAGTATCTATGAGCTTCATAGGGAGTGATGCCCAGTGGTCTCACAAAGCTTCTCCAAGCGCATAGTCTAAGGAAGGAACTGCAGCCTTCCCAGAGTATCCAGATGTACTCTATTGGATTCAGGTCTGGAACTGAGCTACCAATTCCATGCACTGATTTGCTTACTGTTGAAGGTATTTATTATCTGAAGGCTCTGTATGCTCGAGCATTGTCATCCTATAGGCAAAAATTGTTGCCACTGCTCCTGCATAACCATCAAAGATAATGTCTCTATACGAGACCAGTTATGGTTCAACATGGAAAACACGAAGGTTTGTACATCCACCTCCCCACATACAGACACTGCCTCTAAATTAATCTCTTTCACTAATGTTTCACAGATGATAGCGGATTCCACATTATCTCCAGATCAAAGAATGCTTACAGTCAGTCTGTATACTAAATCTCAATTCATCCATGAAGAGAACAGACAACCATTTGCATGCAGTCAAAATTTTAAAGAACGAGTTGAATCAATGTGCTCATCAATAAAAGATGGACCATGATAAATGACCACTTCTTTAACGTTAGCGCTACTATGGTTAAAATAAGCACTGCTACAAAACTAAGCAGTGTCTGGAAAGTTTGCACTGAAATGTGTTATACAAACATTTCATAATACAGCCAGACCTCGGACATTCATGAGGTTAGGTTCCAGAACCCGTCGCTAGGCTAGAATGAAGAGGATTCACGGTATTTGGTAGAGTCACTAAAAATAGTAATATATGCTTATTTCTATAGTTGAAACCCTAAATATGACCCCAGAAGGGAGAAGAGCAAAAATCAAAAAGATTCATCTACCGTAATAATGTTGAGGACAATCATCTGCATGCCCATTAACACATTAAGAACCTTCGAAAAAATCTCCAAGGCAATCAATTGTTCGCTGCCAACAACGGGGAAAGTAACAAATACTATCTGCTGCTCCATTGTCCAATCTAGTATCTTGCACCACATTGGGTTGTCTATGTAGGGAAGCGTGTCCCATGCAATGGTCCTTTCAATTTTGATATCAAATCGAAATCGCATGGTGACAAATCAGCGAATAATGGGAGATGGTGAATGTAGTTGATGCTTTTCTTTTACCAAGGAAAAAATATCACAGAAGCAACTAATGAGATATGTGCTGTATTATGAATATAGTGATTTAACTGAAAGAACAGTCCATGAAAGGTCTGATAATTTAGAGTGATAATAATCAAATCTAACCACGAAGGATAATTTTTTGTCAAACAATTAAAAATTCCAGGTTCAACACTAATTATATAAGGAAGGAAGTTTAGAGAAATTCAGTATGTAAAGGTATTCCTATGTTGAAGTTTTGAAGGGGTGCAATGTTCTCAGATTTAAACTGCCCAATAATTAAATAAAACCTACAATATTCCACAATTATTGTAAGAAAAAAGAACCACAATTATATGGTTATAGTGTCCGGCATGAACGAAAAAGGAAACTAGCCCATGCATAATATACAGGGTGGACCAAAAAAAAACTTGCTACTGAAAATTTCGAAGTCCAATGGAAACTGTCCACAAAGGGGTGAGCGATTCTAGAAGGAAGAACAAACCATTAATTAAGGCAGGTGTTAACGTTAAATGGAACGAGTCGATTTCTAGACGAAGGGTACTGAGAGTTCTGGCAAGAACTGATTACGTATAGTAAAAACTTTGTGTTCTTCGTTAGTTTTGCTTTATGTTCAGTTATTTTCTTTTGACTACATGAAACTGGCAATGCAGTACTTGGCACACAACACCGCGTTTCTGACATGAAGTTATACAAACTTAATCGTAAAGTGTTTATTTTTCACTGTCTATTAGTCAATAGATATTCAACAAAAGAGACGACAATGATCTAAAAAGTGTACAATTTGTGTATTATTTAAGATTATGTTTGCCTCGTAAAGCAGATACGAGGTCTGTTCAAAAAATAACCGAACTTTTTTAATTACGCGGCAAAGGATCATCGTAGCGACGAGCGGTTGGCAATACTGCAATTGTCATATCCTTCTGTCTAATGGACTATTTACAAGTTTTTACATGTTTAGTTTCTTAGTTATTGCCATTTGAATGCAACGTGTTTCAGTGGTTGTGACGATTTTTGCAACGTCCGATTTGCAAGAACAACGATGCTACTTTTTTAATATAAAAAAACTTCTCGTTATGCTACAAAAAGTGGATAATTTCATCTTATCGGGAATGAAAATGAAATTTAATTACGCAGAGAAAGAGTTAAAGAAGAACAAAACTTGGAGATAGTAATGATACAATAATAAAAGCATATCAGCAAGGCAAGCGGAGTATTGTATTCAACTTGTCGATTAATGGATAGCCAGATTTGTTTCGGTTTCATTTCAGCTTTGATTTCACTAAGGGGATGGCAGGAATAAATAATGCTCAATTTCCTGTCCATTTCTGACTGGTTGAACGAGTTTTATTAATCATTTATGCATGCACCAGTTTCCTTTTTTTTTTTTAATCATTTATGCAGACATTGTAGTTATTTATTCAATCCAGCTGTTAAAAATTTCCAAAGAACAGGGTTATAAATCCTAGTGTATATTCAAGACTGGAAAGCAATAGTCATTCCAAGACAGGGTTCGTACACTTGATCAAAGTTAAAATGTCATGACTTTTCCAAAACTTTTCCAGGCAATTCAACACATTTTCTAAAATCTTTTATAATTTTAAAGATAACGTATTCATATAATTTATAAATAATTACTAAGAAAACATTAAATCTGTTCAAAAAATACTTTATTATGTACAATTTCAGGTATTTCACATTACAGTTCTTTTAGTTCAAGTAGTTTTCTATTGATGTCATTATCAATTTGTAAAATTTCAATTTTTTTTTTTTGACATGGTTACTCAGTGCATTTGATTGCGATAGAAGTGACAAAGATCCTGTTTCTTCTGCTTTTATTACAAGCTTATCTGCTTCAGCATTTAACTTTTCAATATCAATTTTTTTATTTGTTTTGATTTTTGTTTCATCTCATGAATTTCTTCTTCACACTTTCTCTTTGTGCCAGCCTTTTCTTTTAATTTTCATTTTCTTCCAGCAACATTCAATAATTTCTTGTCTATTTAATGCTGGAAAGTCCTCCAACAAAATCAATATGATCAGTAACCACTCTTTGTGCGAGACTAAAGATTTTTCTGTCATTTTCTCCTCTGCAGTGTTCTTGTTAATTGAAAACCATCTTTCCACTGTTGCCTGACCATGAGAAAGTAACAGCAACTGTTTAATTAGATGCCAAAGTTTTTCAAATATTTTATTCCTTTCCATATCATAAAAAAAAAAAGTATCTACACAGGCCAAGGAACTTTCTTTAAAATTATCATAGAAGTTGAAAAAAAGATTCTGGATTTTGTAAATAATGTATAAACTGTTTTAAGATTTCATCTGCTTCATCTTCATCAGTTGTTTGCACAGATCACAATTTGTAAAATTCTTCTTCATATCAGCAACACAAAATTTCTTCAAACAGAAGATAGTAAATTAACTAAGTAACTTCTTCCAAAATTTTAACTAAAAAAACTTATAAACTTATGTCTAGTTTGTGGAATTTTTCCTTCCCTTTTTCTATTTTTCATTAAAGAGTAATTATTGGATGTTCTTATGAGGATTTTTACACGCCAAACCTCAGATGTTTAAATAATTGATGAAAATAGAAAAGAAAATTCCACAGCCTGGCTTCGAACCAGGAACCTTCTGTTCACTGTGCAATAATTACTCCAATAATTACTCTTTAACGAATATTATGCCAGTAGGAAAGATAGTCCCAGCATGAGAACTGGGTACTGCTCCAACCAGCCCTAAAAGCATATAGATAGGGTTAATGCTTCCATGTCCGCCGTGGTGCAATTGGTTGGCACGTCTGCATGGTGAGCAGAAGGTTCCTGGTTCGAATCCAGGCTGTGGAATTTTCTTTCCTATTTTCATCAATTCTATTTTTCTATTTGTTATTAAAATTTTTTTTATTTCTTTTCATTTCCAGTGGATTTAGGAAAGTCAAATAATGTGAGTGGATACATTATAGGAGTTTTATCTAGTAATTTAATAACTAGAAAAGTTTTTTAATAATTGAAGGTGTAGATGATAATTGGAGCATACTATTCGTATGTTTTTGGCCCTTTATATGGCTTCGCAAAGCACCTTCACCCATGTTTCCAATATCGAAAGTTTTACCGTATAATTTGCATTCATGCCATGTAACCGACATTTTCTAACCATAAGTTATATGAACATTTACCTGGAATTATAGATAATTTAAAAATCGGTATAAGAAATAAACTTAGAAATACTAATAACTGCCCTAACCTGCTTTTTTATTTATTTTCCAGTTAAAAAAAAAAACAGAAACCAGTTAACACTGCTTGAAAGTGTGTAAGCCACGTAGGGATCAGGATTGTTATGATAGAATTGTTGCACAGAAATTGAAAACCATACCAAAAGACATAACTTATGACTCTTAAGTTACAGCGCTTCGTCATTAGCAAGTTCGTATAATATCTGAAACCTAGGTATAATCTTCCACAAAAATAAAAGAAAATTTTTATGAAATAGTGGTTTATTTCATTTATGTTCTTTGGAAATTTTTTTCAAAACTTTTCCAAACTAAATTCAGAAACCACTGATTTTCCAAAACTTTCCAGGCCTGGAAATTTTTTTTCGTTTTTCCATAACTTTCCAAGTTTTCCATGATCCGTACGAACCCAGCAAGAATACTCATTGATAAACTGTCCACTTGGCACATGCTTGAAAATTGGCTCATGCCACAGATAAAAACTGACAGTGCAGATTTCATCTTTCAACATGACAGGTGCTGCTTCACCCCCCCTCCCCCTCCCCCCTCTTGCAACAATGGACAAACGAAAAGCTGCTACAATGCTTTAATATATTCAATTTTAAAACAAAAAAAGCTTGAAGAAAGAATAGCTATAATGTCCTAATACGATGGAGCATGTTCAACATAGCGAGTAACTACATATTGAAGATCCTCAGCAATTCTAAAACTTCTATGTACCCCTTGCAGAGTGTATGCTGATTTACGAGATCTGTTCAAAAAATAACTGAACTTTTTTAATTACACGGCAACATCATCTTAGCGAAGATCTGTTGGCAGCACTGCAGTTGTCATATCCTAATGGGCTATTTACAAGTTTTTACATGTTTAGTTTCAGAGTTATTGTCATTTGAGTGCAATGTGTTTCGTGTTCGTGGCGATTTTTGCAATGTCCGATTTACGAGAGCAACGATGCAACATGAAATTTTGCATGAAACTGGAGAAAACATTCATGGAATCACAAAAAGAGACCACTGTTTTGGCAAGACAACTCATGGTTCCTTCATCATGACAATGTGCCTGCCCCTCAGCCTTGTTAATTCACCTAGCTCCCTGCAACTTTTTCTTGTTTCCAAAATTAAAATTAGTGCTGAAAGGATGCCGTTTCAGCTCCATTGATGACATTAAGACAAATTTGTCACTGGCATTGAAGGATATTCCAAAAGAAGCTTTCCAGGACTGCATGGTAAAGTGGGAACACTGCTGGAACAAGTGTGTGAATAGAGGAGGGGAGTACTTTGAAGGAGACAAAGACCAATAAGCTATATTTTAAATAAACAAAATTAAAAAAAAAAATTTGGTTATTTTTTGAACAGACCTTATGTCTGACTTCAATCAGCACCAGATTCTTTCTGTATTCCGCAAAAACTGATTTTTTTCATATACAGTAGATAAATTTTGTTTTTTCTTCTGTCTAATCTTTCTGCTGCATATTTGAGAATTAACTCGCAACAATACAATACAGTTTGAACTAGTTGCTGTTCAGGATTGTCCATTAGATAAGTGGTCCATAACTCTCACATAATAGCCTCTCAGCCAGTCCTCTTAGTCTTGTGTACCTATCATAACTGTTTATCTCATCTTTCACTATTCACTCTCAAATGGAAACTAAGCTCAAAGGATAAATACATACTAAATTTAAAAAAAAAAAAAAAAAAAAAAAACTTCAATATATAAAAAAGAGAAATTATGACTGTGGGTATTACTTACAGTAACGAAAGTGATGAAAGACAACCCATTCCCTTTATAATATTGTGAAAAGTGGTTGTCTTTCATCGCCTTCAATATCTAATGTATCTTTTCTAATCTCCAAAATTTTATTCTTTAAAACTGGGTTAACATTAATATTTAAACAGAAAAGAAAAAAAAACAAAAAACAAACAAACCATTACCGATGTTTAACTCTGCTATTCTCCAAAATATCATCCAACTTTGCAATATCTCGCAAAGAGATTAAATGACCAAGGGAATTTACTGGATCACTTGGCAAGTAAAAGGACTGCGAAGCATTTAAGTGCAATTCCTATAAGGAGGAGGAAAAATAAAGTCTATAGTTCTAAAAAAAAAAATCACCAGGATAAATTATATTATCCATTCCAATTTTAAATTATGTTAAAGGATACAGAAACATAGTTAAATGGCAATCCTAATATTTCCATAGCAACTGGCACCCCCTTGGTACAATCAAACATTTGGGGACCACAAATTGGGGAAAGCACGAATTTCCAATAGTATGTATTAAAAATAAACTGCTCATAGGCAGCTTACTTTTACTTAATCAGTTCTGACCTGCTATTTTTCTGGAATTTTACTAAAAATTAAAATATATAATAATCAAAAATAGTTAAATTTAAAATTTATCGCTATTAGCCCTTAGCCTCCCACGTGGAATATCGGTCACACAATCACCCACGTGAGGTCTCTGTGACCCCCGACACATTTTCAAGATTTTCAAGCTAAATATGTGGCATATAGGTATAATTAAGAAATAGGCACGTTTTTGCACGTATTATCTTTAATAAAAGATTAAAAAAAGTACCAAAACAAAAAATTGTTCTTCATAATGTAACAAAAATGAAACATCAATGCAAAAAAAAGAAAATTGTACATTATCGTACTTTTAAGATCATGATGAAAATAAAACTTAATAGAAATTTAAAAAGTGAGCTGACTAACAAATATTAGGCATTAACACTTGTAATTGAGTAGGTTTTGACAATCTTTGGCTATTTTCATAAAAATTGCAAGTGGTTAACTTTTACAATTTTTCAAGGCAATGCATGCAAAGCTTTTCATTCGTCGTTCCAAATGTGCATGGATAATTGTTCAGCTAATTGCTTCATAACATCTCTAGGACATATATTCGCAATTATATATGCAATATACGAGGGTTGGGGCATAAGTCATGGCAACTATTTTTTTTTTTTTATGAGAATTCAAGCATGGGTGGAAAATGTGAAATATACAGATGAAAGAACAAGGAATGGACGAAATGTACGGATATTTAACAACACGCCAACACTTTGCTTCTCATGTTTATTAAGGTAGTTGACAATATTACAGGTTTCATGTTCTGGAATCATGAAGCCTGTAATGTTTCATGCTTCTGGAAAATTTATTCTGGAACTTGATTACAGATTTCATTTTCCAGAATAAGTAACAGAAATCAAAATAGGGAACGGCTGTTTTGATATACGAGCGTTGTTCAACTCTGGTTACATCCACCTTGCGCGGCGGTTGACTGAGAACTGATTTAACATTGCTCTCTGCGCAACATCACGAACTCACGGAGCCATCTAATGTTGTGGAAACATACTAGCAGTCACAGCTTCCTTGAGACATGACATTTTATGATACCATCCCTTAGCTCTGAGGAAAAAAAAATAGTTGCCATGACTTATGCACCGACCCTCTTATTTCGTTAAAATTCATTTTCAATAAAAAAAGAAGTGATTTTCTCAAGAATAAAAAGTAACAAAACCTACCACGTGCGGTCTCTGTGACCGCTCACAATTTTGCGAACGTTATATATTCCAACCGAAGTGACTAAATATCAAGACAAGCACATACACAACAGTTAAATCACAAGAAAGGAAGGTACAGAGTGCTACATCGCACTCACGAAAGTAAAACATAAAAAAAAATACTTTTTCTCTTCATAGGTGCCTGTGTGACCGCACGTGGGAGGTTAAGGGTTAATAGGAATAGTTTTAAAAAAAAACAACCCACAATCCCTCCACAACTCAAATTTATAAACCCTGCAAAATGTTTTAGAAATGTTTTATATCAATGTGCCTCTTAGAATTGTTGTAAAATGATGACATCGAGTCTTTCAGTTTATTAATATTTACATAGCTATAGTTCAAATTATTTTTAAGTAATTACAAATTATTAAAAGAAGGGTTTTAATGCATTTAATCCAATAACTACACTGTGATAAGCAAAAAGATATGTAAGAAAATAGTGTAAGAACTTCCTTTATCACAGCCTACATATAGCAAATACCAGCAGCCAATACCAATACTCCAAATTTTTCCCATAC
>JAHWFO010111641.1:91461-112965 GCA_023313115.1 Rhysida immarginata | reverse complement strand
CCCCCCCCCCCCCCAGGGAATTTTACGAAACCGTTTTGTTAGACAACCTATCATTCCTAAACTTTTTTATAATTTTAATTTTGTATGTGTTATCCTATTGCATTATTTTTCGTCGCCCTCTTATTACCTCCTATTTGTCCTCCTTCCTGGCCTATCCCAACACGTCTTCAAATTCCTCTTCTGCTTTTTCAGCCAATACCGTCTTACTGTTCCCTATGCCAACTATATATAAAGGCATCCTTTATTATTTTTTTCATAATTTCAGGATAATTCTCTAATATTCTAATTGCCTTTAGAGAATTATCCTTTTTGCTTTGATAAAGGATAGTCTCTATCCGAAACATCAGCTTCTTATTTGATTTTATATTTCTAGTTTTATTTTGATTTTACTTATTATTTATTAATTATTTTGTTAATTGTTAATTATTATTTTATTTTTCGTTTTTATTTAATAACTATTATTTATTGTATTTCAGGGTTTTTGTGTCTCGTCCTTTTCTCTTATAAATATCCGTTCAAGAAAACTCATAAAAATACATAATTAGGTTGTCACTAGCATTAAGTTGTAAAGTTCTCTGATGGAGCTCCCATATCGTTTTCGTTTTCTTCTTGAGTGTAGAGCGAACTGGCATGGGAACACCATAATCTTGGTGAGCAGGGAATTACGAACGAATTTGGAGTGAGCCTCTCTGAGGCATTTTATGAATACAGCCTAACACTCATCTCTGCTATGGTAGCAGATGACCATCTTGAACACTACTGCTGTCTGTATAAAAATAAATACAAAGCACACTTTCTGTGGACTAAGACCACAATTGCTAGATCTTTGGTGATAGGAAATGTTTTGCATGGTCAGATGAATCTGTTTCACAGTTCAGATGTGAGGGTCAAGACTACAGAAATGCCACAAGGCTATGGATCCATTTGCCATGTAACAAGCATTCAAACTAGTGGTGGCAGCATTACAGGATGGGGTAACAGTTTAATGTTTGAGCTAGATCTTGTCATGTCTGTAAAACATCCCCAACAGCACAACATACCTCTACATTGTTGTCAAACAGGTTCTTCATTCATGGTTTCTCTTTTATTCTCTGGAAAGGCATACACTGAGTGGCCAGATTATTATGACCTCCTGGCGTTTGTATGCAAATTAGCTATGATTTCGCACTGAAGTTGCTAGAGGCCAGACCATTATAAATAGGGAAGCAGGTTGTTAACCACGACAGTAGAAGTCATTTGTTTCTGTAGATATGGGTAAACGACCCAATTTAACAGCCTTTGGACGTGGGATGATTGTTGGCGCTCGGAGCCATGGAGCGAGTATCAGCAAAACGGCTGCATTCGTTATATATTCAAGAGCAGCTGTTTTTAAAGTGTTTAGAGACTGGACTGTAAGCCAGAAAACTGGGTGTAGATGTGAGAGTTGTGGCTGTCAGCGACTAGTCAATGTTCGGGCAGGACGGAGAGTGGAAGGGCAACGGTGCATCAAATTACTGCAGATCTTAATCAGGGATCCTCTCAAATGATCTTTGAACACACTGTTTGCCGTACACTGCATTGTATGGAATATGGAAGCCGAAGGCCTGTTCGAACACCTTTGCTGAAAGCGGTTAACAAGATAAAACATCTCCTATTCACATAGGAACACAAGGATCGGGCAGTCAAGCATTGGAAAAAAAGTCGTGGTCCGATGAATCCAGTTGCATCATGCAGATGGCAGAGTGAGAATTTGGCGGAAACAGCATGAAAGCATGGAGCCCACATGGATGAGTACAACCCTTCAAGCTGGTGAAGGGCAGTGTGATAGTTTGGGGCATGATTTGAGCCCTTTAATTCGTGTGGAATAACTGCTGAATAGCACAACATAGCTAAATATCGTTGCGTATCCCAATGGAGATGGCTTCTTCCATCAACCAAGAAGGGGGAGGGAACCTCTAATCCACAAGGAGATTTGAAATAACGGATACGTATTTCAGCTACCAAGTAGCCATCACCAGTGATGAGAGACAAAAGTCAACTAAAGAAAATAAAGCCTTAGTGCTAGAGAATATATAGACAAGGTGGGGGGAAGGACAATTGCCAAGAATATCTCCCATTGGTTAAGCGGAAGGGAAATTAAAGACTATTGGCCCCTTGTTTAAACATGTCCAACAGTTATTAATTCCCTTCCGCTTAACCAATGGAAGATATTCTTGGCAATTTCCCCTCTCCCCACCTTGTCTATATATTTTCTAGCACTAAGGCTTTATTTTCTTTAGTTGACTTTGTCTCTCATCGTTGAAGATTGCTATTTGGTAGCCGAAATATGTATCCGGTATTTCAAATCTCCTTGTGGATTAGAGATTCCTCCCTTTTTGGTTGTTCCATTCCACAGTTTTTGCTTAATTTTTCTTCCATCAAGACAATTCGCCATGCCACTGTGCTTGAATTGTGAAGAAGTGGTTTTAAGAACATGAGGGAGACTACCTTGCTTAGATGGTCCCCACAATCACCAGATCTCAATCCAACTGATCATTTGTGGGACGGAAGTTGAAAGAGTTATCAGGCAGCTGGTTCCACAACCATCAAATCTCACATAACTGGACAGTGGTGTTCATCAAGCATAGTGTCAGATTCCTCGCATCACCTTTCAACATCTCGTGGAGTCAATGCCAAGAAGAATCGCCGCAGTATTGAAGGCAAAAGGTGGCCAAATGAAGTACTGGGCCATATGATCGGGTGGTCATAATAATCTGGCCACTTGGTGTATATCAAAAAGATAATGTACCATATCACAAGGCCCGTGAACCCGCAGAATGGTTTATGGAATACGTGTGTATGCACACACACATGCGCACACACTTACATGCATATATACATACATACATTCTGCCAGTGGCCTATACCACCACCACGTCTCAACCTTATAAAACAAGTTTCTACAGGATGATTCAGTCAATTTCTGACCATTTCACTCGAATGACATGCATTAGGGATAAACAATTGAAAGAATATGAGTGCCATATCGAATTTCTAAATAGTTGGAGTTTGTATTGTTGCAACGGCGCTGCATGAAAATCGTATTGTTGAAAAATGGCGCCAGCTTTATCAACAGAGCAGAAATGCAAGGTTGTCGAATGGTATTTCGAGACAAGATCACCTGTAACCGTGCAAAGAAAGTTCCGGAAGGAGTATAAGTGTCGAGACGCATCAGGCAGGCAAGCAATCATGGATTTTGTCAAGCAATTTCGTGCCACTAGATGTGTTAAAGGCAAGAAAAAAGGCGGGAGCGAAGCTCGTGTTCGAACGGCCGAATTGTCGAAAATGTTTGCACAAGGTTGGTTGATTCCCCTACCAAAAAATCTGTTCGCCGCCTATCCATTGAAGAAAGGCTGTCGTATACCACGATGTGGCGAATTTTGAGAAGAAGGGATTTACACCTGTTCCCGTATAAGATCCATGTTTATCAGGAGTTAACAGACACTGGAAGACAGAAGCAACAACAATTTGCGATGGAGTTTGGAACAGAAATGGAAGCCAATCAGGACATTGTGGACAACCTGTGGGTGTCAGAAGAAACCTTCTTCCATCTGTCAGGTGACGTTAATAAACACAACGTTCGTGTTTGGGGTTCCCAACACCCTCATGAGATCCATAAGTCACCTCTTCATCCACGAAAGGTTATGGCTTGGTGCGCGATTTCCAAAAGAGGCATCATTGGTCCGTTCTTTTCTGAGGGCACCGTAACGTCACAGGCTTACCTTAACATGTTGGAAACCTTCTTCATCCCCGAGCTGCAAAGGAGGCGTATACCGCTTCAACATCAATGGTTCAACAAGATGGGGCTAGGCCTCACACGGCTAATGAAGTGCTAGACTTTCTCAGTCAGAAATTCGGAAATCGTGTCATTTCAAACAGGTTTCCAGATCGATTCGGAGGTGGCTTTCTTTGGCCCCCTACGAGTCCTGACCTAAACCCATGTGATTTTTATCTCTGGGCGTTCCTTAAAGACAGTGTGTTCACTACAGCACCAAGAACCCTAGACCAGCTGCGACAAAGCATCGTCGACTGCTGCACCCTTGTGGATGCAGAAGTCCTGGATAGAGTTATGAACAACTTCACCATTTGGCTGCGAGCAGTTCAAAACGTTCGTGGTGGCCACATTGAGCATATCATCAAGACTTTTCCACGGGAATAAAAACTCCGAACTGCCTAAAATATCATACTGAACCGATAAGTTTGTAAACATTAATGGATCAATAAATCATAGTAATGAAATGGTCAGAAATTGACTGAATCACCCTGTACTTACAGAGGACATTTCACAACATGTTGTCATCACTGTCAGAATCGATAGGCATTATACAAGGTCTTTCTAAAGGTAGTTACAAATGTTACACATAGGGTACACCAAAACAGTTTTGACCATAACATGGGGGGGAGTCAGAACCCTATTCTTGTCCAGCTATAGGGGAGAGAAATGATGTAACGTGCAAATGAAAAAAAAACAACGTAATATCAATTAGTTTATTGACACGTGAAAACAATGCTTACAAAAGCTGCTTAAAGTGTCCACCAGCCATTTCGATATGTACATTGCATCATTGCATCATTGACCCTCCTCCCCCATATGTTGCCAAAGAGTCCTGGCATTTCACATACTTCTTCGCTGATGTGGGCAACCAGCTCTTCAATGATAGTGGCAGGTGTGATCCCACAAGAAGTCAAGAGGAGTAAGATCCGGTGACCTGGAGGCCATGCAACTGGTCTTCCTCTACCAATCGCAGTTAGGGAGATAGATGGAGTTTCACTATAAACTTGATTATGGAGAGATATCAGAAGATTGCAACTCTTGTTAATGATTGCAATTAATGTTGTGTGAATATCCCTTTTATCAGGAATTTTTAATTCATGCACATCTTTTTGTCATGTGCAATCATTATCATAATTTACCTGTGTGATCACTTCTCTCCCACATAGACAATGGTATGGTACCAACCCCTCCCCTTCTCCCCATGCTATGGTAAAAACTATCTGTTTTGGTATCCCCTAACATTTTATGTAATGTTTGGTAACTACCTTTAGAAACGCCCTGTACATAAAATGAAAACCATTAAACATACCGGCATCAAATTTACAGTGGATATTTTTTAGTCAATGCGACACTGATTGAGCCTATAGTTAATGGTCAAAGTGGCCCCCATTCTCCTGCCTGCACAAATGAATACGGCACCACATATTCTTGGAAATGCGTTGCACTATTATTAATGTAGAATGTTATTGCAACACATTCAAACAATTTGTAGAGCAGTTAGATGATATTGAATGCAGATAAGGCTATTATCAACAGGATGGAACTACACCGCTCGAATCTCAAATATAATGCGAAACGAATGCAATCTGTTTTTGAGGATGGAGTAATTTCGAAGGAAAGCAAGAATATGTGCTGTCGTATTCATTTGTGCAAGCAGGAGAATGGGAGCCACTGAACATTTATTGTAGGCTCAATCAGGCACATTAATTAAAGAATATATACTGCAAAGTTGATATCTGTATTTATTTTATTTTGGTTAAAAACTTTTCTAAAAAACGTTACAATCGTCCATCCAGGGCCAGTATGGCCGTAGGCCAACGGGATAGGTCCCTGGATGGGGAACAAGAGACAGTGTAAAACAGTATTGTGATATAAATTATATTGTAATATAAAGTATGTTGAGGGGGGGGGGGGGGGAGATGGGAAGGGGATAGTTAGATACTTGTAGGTGGGTGTGTTAAGAAATATTCTTTATACGGGTTTTAAAGGTTGTGATATTCAGGGATGTTCGGAGATCTGGTGGTATAGAAGACCAGAGTCTATTGCCTGAGACAGATATTTTTGAGTTCGTAATTATGCTTTATATTTGCTATTTGCAAGGAGGCGAAGTGTCGAGTGTTCTAGGGAGGTGTGTTATTGATTTTAAATAAGGGTTGAGGGAGGGAGATTAAAATGTGATTGTTGAGTATCTTGTATGTAAAGATTGCTAGGTTTATAAAGTTAGAGTTGTTGAATGGGTGTGATACCCATTGTGGTAAAAAGATGAGAGACAGGGGCTGGTTTGTGTAGTTTTAATAAAATTCGAACGAACCGCTTTTGAAGTCTGAATAAGTGTAAAAGATAATGATTAGTGGTCGAACCCCAGAATTGAAGGCCGTAAGTTAGTGAGGAGTGGATTAGAGTATTATATAATAGTAAGAGGATTTTTGGGGAAAAGAAGTGGAGACTGGAGAAAAGCCCTAAACGCTGATTAAGAGTTGAAGCTAAAGAATTGATGTGGTTATCCCAGGAGAGGTTATGAGTTAAGTGAATGCCTAGATATTTAAAGGATTTGGATGGGGTAATCTGTTGTGTGTTGTAATATAGCGAAAATTCATTCATGTCAAATTTTTTATTGCATTGATGGAAGATGACGAAGTGGTTTTGCTAAGGTTGAGGGACTGATGATTGATGGTGTTCCAGAATAGAAGTTTGTCTAGGATTGAGTTAAAGGAATCCTTTATTGTACGTAGCGAGGCGTCTGCATAGGATATTGTTGCATCATCTGCATACAATATTAAAGATAGGGGAGAAAGTATGGAGGAAAGATCATTTATAAAAATATTAAATAAAAGCAGTGATAAGATGGAACCTTGGGGGACTCCAATATTTCGGGTGATTGTGGAGGAGGATTTATTATGAAGGTGGAGGGTGTATTGTCTATTTGTTAAAAAGCTTGAAAGCTAGTCAAGAGGAGGGCCACCTATATTGAAATGTTGGGATAGTTTGCGTCGAAGGAGATTGTGAGGGATTGAGTCAAATGCTTTAGAATAATGGAGAAATAGGCAAACAACAAATTTGTTGTTGGCCATATTAGAGATAATGTATTCCATCAGTTCGTAGCAGGCAGTGGATGTGCTTCTTTTAGGTGTGAATCAGTGTTGGGAAGGAGAAAGAAGTTTCTTTGAAAAAATATATGAAGATAGACGTGTGTAGTAAAGGCTCTCAAATACTTTGGCAAAGGAAGGAAGAATAGATATTGGGTGATAGTTAGAGAAATTAGTTGTGTCGCCCTTTTTGTGAATTGGCGTAATTTTCGCAGAACGGAGGCAGGAGGGGAATTTGCCATGGGCAAGGGAGATATTAAATAATAGTGTCAAAGGGACAGCAAAACCAGAGCGTGCACGAATTATAATGTTAGAACTGATGCCGAGAGAGTCTGGATAGTTAGATGGTTTGAGCCGGGAGATAATGGATGACACTTCATCAATGCAGGCTGGAGAAGAAAAAAATGAGGATGAATTTGTCGATATTGAGATAGGGTATTGTTGCTGTGAAGATGGTGAAGGAGTTGGCGGTAGCAATACATTCAAAAAGTTAGTTAAAAGAGTGGGGTCAAGGGTGGAAGGGTCAGAGAATGGCGTGATAAGAGGGGAGGGTCCCTGAATTAAACTTTTTATAACTTTTCATTTTAAATTGCTGTTAGTGACATTCGCAAAGAATTGAGTAAAATAATTGGATTTAGCTTTTTGGATGGCATGACGAGTGGAATTGGAGAAAGATTGGAACCTAAATTTGTTATAAGCGTTTGGAGGGCGGCGGCATTTGCAATAGAAAGCATTTTTGTGTGAAGTAAGTGAGAGTAAGTTAGGGGCCATCCAAGGCTTTAGAAAGGAGGGCATTGTATAAGAAGAGGTAGTAGGTTTATATAGTAGGTATCGGTTGAAACCACTGTGGATTTAGTAGAAAAATTTTTCGATGAGGGTGTTGATGTCTTCCTCTGGGTTAAATAGCGAGTTCCAATTGGTTAATTCCAGAAATGAATTGAAGATTGCTAATCTGTTGGTTGTTATTAGTCAAGTGTTGAGTGACGTTGAGATGGGGTGTGCCATTGACTGGAAAGATTGGAAGGTGAATATTGGGAGGTGGTCCGAAATTTCACAGTCTAAGGAACCGCTGTATAAATTATCTGACAAAATTGAGAAAAATTGATCTATTAGGGAGGAGGAGTGGTGAAAATTCGAGTAATGCGTAGTGGAAGAAATCAGAGGCGATAAACCGGCACGTGAGGTTAAGTCCAGAATTGAGTTAACATTGGAGGAAGGTGTGGAAATGTCAAGGTTAAAATCTCCAGAGATTAAGATTTTATGGGGGGTAAGACTAAGGTCAAGGAGCAAGGAAGATAGAAAAGTTAAAGTGGAGAGTTGACTGGTAGGTGGGCAATAGACTATGACTAAGTACAGTTTGCTGTTAACTAAGATTGTTAAAATTTCGAAATCATCTGTAATGGTAGTATAGTTGGTATTGAGGACGTGGTGTAAGAAATTAGAAATATAGACATTTTTTAGTTGGGCGGTGTATTGTTTCGAATGAGTAGTGGTTTGTAGGAGGAACTTCAAAAGTTGATCTCGTCCAAGACTCTGTAATAGAAATAAGATGCGGGAGAGTGTGAAGAAGGGTTAGGGAAGCAAACAGGGAAGAGGAGTTAGCCCGGAGGCTGCAGATATTCAGGCTTAAGAGAAAAAGGGAGGAAGGGGAAGAGAGCAAGGGATTTTTTGTTAAAACTGAGTTAAAGTCTGAAAAGGTAGTTGGTGAATGGGGTAGCATGGCTGAACCTAGGACGATTAACAATGGACTTGACACTCCCGTAGAGCAAATGCAATTCAAATGCGGCCCAGAAAATGATACCCTGGTTGTGAAAATTGTAAAAAGGACATACAAAGTGCTGTGAAATGTTCATCTTTTTGCCGCTTTATTTATTGTGGAGTTGTCATGCAGGAGGAATTTTAAGTGTTTCATTTTTTACCCAACAAGCTAAAGTATATATGAATTTATATAATTGTTGGACAGTTTCCATATCAGTAAATTTAATGAAATTTTTCTCTTTTCTGTAATTTTAGATAGCATTTTGATTAATAAATTAAGTCAATAATATGGATTTACTTGCAAACCTGTATCTTGCAAATTTTTATAATGAAATCCAAATAAGCTACAGTTGAATGATTTATATGAGCATCCAGATTACAATTAATTTTATTAATTTAAAAATATATTTAAAAGTCTAACAATTGAGCCATTAAAACTAGATGGCATCATTATATAAAAATTATTAAATACTTGTTTCAAAAAAAATCAAATTTATTTTCATCCAAAACAAACAATGGCACATATTGCTTTGTACGTCCTTTTGACAATTTTCACCACCAGGATATCAATTCTTTGTATCTCTACGTCACTTCCTGGGCCGCATTCAAATCTAAATATGGCGTCAGTGTCAAGTCCAGTATTAATTGTCCTAGGCTGAACTAAGATCTGATTAGAATTGGGGCAGATTGGGGTGGGGAAGGGAACAGCAAGCAGTTGAAACATGCAGATAGAAAGGTGTGAGGGCAGGAGAGAATTGTGAAATGAACCGAGAAAGGTCACTAAGACTATTAAGGACAAGGCATAACTAGGGGGTTACATTGACGGTTTAAATCAGAAATGTTCTGTATTGGGGAGATTTTCTCAGTGGAGTCTTTCACGAGAATCCTTCCATTGGATGCCCAAGCATTTTGTGGACTGAGTTTAGATTTGGCTAGACATAGTAATCGATAACGGGAGGGCGTCAAGTCTTCAGCGATATGGGTGGGGGAACCATGTAATTTCTTTCGGTTTTTTATTATATGATCTTTGTGCAGAGGCGAGGAGAATTGTAGCAGGATTGGTCGGGTCTTGTCAGGGACTCGGGGACCGATACGAAATGCAGTTGAAATTGCTGAAGGATCGAGATGAACATCGAGTTTTGAGGAAAAGAGATGAAGGCATGAAGAGCTGGGGTTCTCTGTCGGGGACTCTATTAAACCATAAATTCGTACGTTGCAGCGCCTTCCATATTGGTCGATGTCATCAATGTGCTGCAACATTTGAGAAATAGAAGCGTTAGGTGGTGAGGCAGTTTGAAGGTTGAGGGGAGCAAACGATGTGCTGAGTTGAGCAATTGTTGCATCCATTTTGTCTAGGCAAGCCTCAGTTGACGAAACATGGTTAATAAGGTCGAAGAAAAGAGTGTCGATCTTTTTGGTGAGCCGCTGAAGGAGCGTATCAAATAGACTGTTGAAGTTGGTTAAATTTTCAAGGTAATCAGAGACACCCTTCTAGATGGCAGAGTAGATGGAATCATCGAGAGAGGACGATGAGGGTGAGATCAGTGATGCACTACGGGTCATACGCTTACCAGGCGGTCCTTTGGGCTTTTCTCTGTGTGAGGGCATAACTTGTAAATAGATTACGTTGACCCAGGAATGTGTTACGAATGGTGAGGACGAGCTGATTTATAATGATACGGAGTGAGTGGGTGGGTGATTTCCAATCTGCCTCAATTCAAGGGGAGGAAATTACAATTGTTCTGACGGGCTGGTCATCATAAATGCAATTACAGGCGACAGAACTTGTTAGGATGCTACTTGCAAAGTGGTGGACACCTGAATGTAAAGATTACAATGACAGCGGTGAGTAGTCTAATTAAGATCTGTGTGAGTAGGCTAGTGGGAGCGGGAACTGCAAAAAGTCAAAAATTAAATTGGAAATTAAGTATAGTACACAGGCTGTTGTTGGTAGACACTGAGCACTGGAAAGGTATCACTGCTTTTTTTATAGTTAGTAGGAAGCCAATAATAAGGACAACAGCAGGATTTCTTCATAACAATGCCATCCAGGATAACGATGTTAAAACTGATTGTTTAAAGTTAAAGATCGCATGCCAGTAAGAAATGAGAAGAACAGGATTTAAAATTAGAACTCACAAATTATCGATAAATCGACCTGGAGCTTCATAAAACTCATTGAAAAAAACACAACAGTCTTATCAATAAACAGTACCAGATATAACTGTAAATGCCAGGTTAACGAATCCAGAGATACCTTGATATCCAGGAGCTGATGAATTTGGCATCTGACGCCTGTCCTTATCTGTATGTTTAATGGGTTATATTAATTATATGATATCTTTGGATGAACTGACTTTTGAATCACTCTGTATAATACACAATTGGCAGAGAGTTGACTTTCACTAGAATGTTTCCTAGAATGTTGTTTAATTCATTCAAGCTGTATTGGAGAAAATGGAGGATTTACGCATTTACGCTCTTAGAAATTGAAAGTGACACGACATTAAAAAAAAATAAAAAACAAACAAACAAACAAACAAAAAACAGCAATGAATTCAGTTGTTGCAGTAAAATACACTTTACATGTACCTAAATGGAATACAGAGTAATAATCCTGTTGTGTAAATACAATCAAATTTATAATACAGGGTGGCCCACAACATACCTTCAAGATTAAATGTCAGTTTTTCAGCTAGTCCAATGAAAGAAAAACTGGGCGTGTCCCAAGGTTGTTAGAAAGACAAGGTTGCCTCTTAAGGGGATTATCTTCAATTAGCGAAAAAGTAGGTCATTGGGTTCTGACGTCATCTGGTTACCTTCCTCGTTTAGGTTACCCTCTTCCCCTTCCTCTATTCCCCCACCATTCAAGGCTAGGTCCTGCCCAGTGCATAATCATGCCTGGTACACGTTGTGCATTTGCAAAGTGTACTAATAGTTTCTTAAAAAGTAAAGAACAACCAGAAAACGATATAGCCTATCACAGATTTCCTACTGATCCTGAAATAAAAAGTATATGGATTCAACGATGTAAAAGAAATGACAGATGGAATCCTGAAACCAGTAGGGTCTGTTCAAAACATTTTCAACCTGAAGATTATGAGAGAAATTTACAGGCCGAATTGTTGAACATTCCATATAAAAAAGTGAGTTATTATTTTAAATTATTTTAATATTTTCATACGGTATATACGTAATCTAAAATCAGAGTTAAATAGTTAACATTACATTTTTAATGATATTTATAAAAGTGAAGTGACTGAGCCCATATCTAAAAATAATGTTTTTTTAATATAGAAATTAAAAAAAAATGCAGTACCGAGGGAAGAGTGTGATCTTGTGGAAATTTCAATCAAACGATTTCAGCGGGCAGAAAGAAGAAATCAACGCAGGGAGGTGACAGAACTCTTAACTGACAAATGTGAAAACGCAATGCTGCCAGATGATAATATAATTGAACACGCAGTGCAAGATCCAACAAATGAAGAATCAGAAATCTTGAAATCTAGTGAGATTCAGTTATTAAAAGACGAGATTGCTAAGTTGCAGAGAGAAATTCTCCATTTTCGCTTGCAAGAAAAGGTAATGTTGAAAAAAATGAAACATTTAGAAGATGTGATAACTAAGAAAACAACTGAGTTAAGAAACGTAAAAAACGAATTGTTCAATAAAAAAAAGACGACGGAAAAGTTGTTGCTTGAATTAGATAATTATAAAAAAATTTCAGTAGTCTTAACAAAATCTCAGCAGACATTTATAGCAATGAATCGTAGAAGATTTTCAGGCATGTGGGACGATGAAACTGTTTCTATTGCATTCACACTTAGGTATTTGAGTAAACGTGCTTATCTCTATTTGAGAAATTCACTAAACTATCCTCTGCCAGGTCTGTCAAGCATACAGAAATGGGCATCAACTTTTACATTAGATATTGGTGTCTTGCATTCAGTTATTAATATAATGAAAATAGCAGGTACTAAAATGACCATTATTGAAAAATTAACAATTCTATCATTTGATGAAATGAAAGTAAAAGAAATCATAGAGTACTGTGCAAAAAATGATGATATTTTAGGTCCTCACTCTCAAATGCAGGTTGCTCTCGCTCGTGGATTGTTTTCACAGTGGAAACAACCTGTTTACATTGATTTTGATAAAAAGATGAATGTTGACATTTTAACAGAAATTATTAATGCGTTAGGAAAAATTGGCTATTGTGTTGTTGGCATAGTGTGTGATTTAGGTGGAGGAAACAGAGGTTTGTTACGAGATCTTGGAGTGAATGAACAAAAAAGTTGGTTTGTGAATCCAATATCTAATTCTAAAATCATGGTCTTTCCCGATGTTCCACATTTGTTAAAGTTGTTGAGGAATTGGATAATCGATACAGGGATTGACATAGGCAATAACTCAAATGTGATTGTTGATCGAACTCCATTAGTGGAACTTGTCAATATCCTCAGCAATAGAGAATGTAAATCATGCTATAAACTAACAGAACAACATGTTATCTGTAAAAAGACTGATAGACAAAACGTAAGAATGGCTGCTGAACTTTTATCACATACTGTAGCAACAGCCCTACGCAAATACAATCCTAGCAACAACCCAAATATACAAGAAATTGCCAATGTGATTGATCTCTTTAATAATTGGTTTGACATCATGAATGTCTACACACCTTTCAATTCCTTGCATCTGAAGTGTGGTTATGGAATCCATTTACCAGAACAAAATGTTATTCTGGATAAAATGTTTGAAACTGTAAAATTGATGAGATGTGTTGGAAAAGTAGGGTTGCAAGAATTTCAAAAAGGAATTTTGATTTCTATTCAATCAACTAAGTTGCTTTTAGAATTCGTCAAAAATGAATTTAACCAAAATTACATTTTGACTCATAGACTTAATCAGGATTGTTTGGAAAACACGTTTTCACAACTGAGATCAAGAGGTGGTCTAGATGATCATCCATCCCCCCTTAATGTGCTGTCAAGATTCAAAATTATGATTTTAGGTAAAAACCCTGGATCAATTACAAAACACTCAAACACAGAGGTAACTGATAAAACTGATGAATATCTATTAGTTCCTAGCACTTTTAAAGAAGCTCAAATTCAGCTAGAAGAAATAGAATTAGACGATTTAGAAGATTTACCATGTGAATGTTATTCGGATGATATAGATAAAAATTGTGATAATGAATGTAACGAAATAGAGAACGATGGATTGGAGTATTTGGCAGGCTGGGTAGCTAAAAAATTTAAAAATGAATACCCTAATTTAGGTGATTTCACTTATGCATTAAATGATTATAACTTGGAAGTTCCATCATGGATTCAATTTCTTTCTTACGGAGGACTTATTAAACCTTCATGTGATTGGTTGTCAACAACCAAAAGAATTAATGATTACTTTATTTCTTTTCATGGAAAAGGTTTAAAAACAGGAAAAGGTTTGGTTAAAAATTTGGCAAAACAAGCTATTAAAAAATTTGCATTGGTTAATGTGTATCCTGAAAAAGCCATTGAATTATTTGTTAAAATTAGAACAATTATTAGAATGAGGTCTTTGAATGCAGATCTAAAAATTAAGAAAAAAAGGTATAACTATGAGAAGAATCTTACATCTGAAGCAAAAAAAAATGAAACGAATTTGTACATAACATCAATAAATAATAAATAATTTTAATCTTCAACGGAGATAAATATTACAGAAAAACAAATAAAAGTATAAAAAAAAACAATAAACGGCATGTTCATAATCTTTTTTAATTTTTAATTTTCATTTTCCTTTTTAATGTTAAATGTGGAATAGTTTTATATTTTAACAGCAGTCATCTTGTTTCATGTTTTATTAATCCTTTTACATAATTATTAATAATTTTAAGCTTGGATTTTTTAAGTTTAAATATTGTCAACTTTTCAAACTCGAAAGGAATTTATTGTCGTTTATTGATTGTTTTTTTTATACTTTTATTTGTTTTTCTATATTATTTATCTCTGTTGAAGATTAAGATTAAAATTATTTATTATTTATTGATTATAGTATATTCTTCAAAGTAAAATTTTTCTAATTGTACATAACATGTTGGTTGACAATTTCAATAATATATTTTGTGACAATATAAAAAATTCAAAACAATTTGTATATAGTTAGTGAATGATTTTAAGCCTCTACTGTTCAATAAATTTTATGCAAAAAATTTGTTATGACTTTTTAATTAAAAAAATAGTCCCCATATGATTTAAACAGATCAAGCTAAGAGCATAGGAACTCGCCAGGAAGGTAACCAGATGACGTCACATGAAAAGAACCAATGGACAGCGACCTATGCCTAAGAGGCAACCTTCTCTCTCTAATAACCTTGGGCGTGTCCAGTTAAATTTCCAATTTCAATTGTTAAACATTGTTAATTTACTTAGCAACTGTTATTTCGCGACTTATTTAATAGAATGGAGAAAACATTTACCTTAATACGTGGTGGATACTGGAACTGACGCTTGACGACTGACCATAACGACTGCTTGTTCGCAATACATGGAACACAGCCGACTGACGACAATGGGTTGCTTCGCAACAGCATCGTTTCCAACAATACCAGCCGAACAATGCCTGGTGACATTGTCACGAAGATTTCTGTGTCTGCAGCTCAACAATCACCACTTCTTGACTGCCGACACAACAGCAACAATGTCTAACAATTGAAATCGGAAATTTAATTAGACACGTCCAGTTTTTCTTTTGTTGAACAAAGTATAAGCATAATTGCGATACTAGAGAACTTGACCTACCACGACGGGTCTCCATTTTTCAGCTTCAAGGGGTAAAAAAGTGAAAGACTATTATTTATTTTGGGGTAGCCTATGTTATTATTTGTTCAAAATTTCTCAAATGACAAAGTCTTTCATGAATATGGTTGTTAATTGAATTTGTGTTCAATATATATTTGTAATAATATTAGACTCTTATCTCATTGTATTTGATATTGCCTGCATTGTTGAAGTCTACTGCAGCTTGTCAGAGCCTTTGCAGATGTATTTGTAGATCGATTGCTTTCATGGAATGGACTAATTCCACATTGAATTGATAACAACCCTGTGATCGACCAGACCTGGTGGCCTGGATATTTGGCTTGAACCTCAATGCAATGCTGCAAACAATGAAGAATGGGTTGTTGAATGGGACATGCTATGTGGAGGCCATTACACGATTGACAATAGTGCAGTGTGTCAATAAATAACCACGCAACTCAAATGGCTCATTGTTGGCTTCAAACACAGTCAAACAAAGGAATTGTTATTATTAGATGTTTGTGGCATCAAGGCATTCTGTTTAACAGTTGGGATTTGTGGATCTGTGTTTTTGGAGAGAAATGTGTCATCACAGAGGTACAGATAGGTGCTTGAGAACCGTTTCATTCCTGTCATTCAAGATTCTGTGGGTGTGACTTCACACAAGTGGTTTATGCAAGATAGTGCATGTCCCTATCGCACAACTGGCATTTTCGAACTGATACATGAATATTTTGGACAGAATGTCATTGCACTGAATTATCCCAAGCAGTATAGATGAAATCTCAAAAAAATATAAAGCCAATATCTTGACAATAAAACAATAGAAATTAAAAATTATCATTTATATTTACAGTATTTGCGTGAATTAATTACATGTATAAGTTTCAACCGCATAAATGGCCTCGAAAAAAGGAAAAAATAAAAAAAAGACCTTAAGGCCTACCTATTGGTATTTCATGAATGAGTCTGCAGTTTCTATTTCCAGAAAAAAAACTTCTTTATATGGAGTTGCTGTTATAAATTTGCCATTATGTAGAATGCCATTAAGCAGAGGGAGCACTGTACAAGCTTTAGGGGGAGGTAGAGAACATCAAAAGGATTGAGAATTGGATAGGAACCCATGACCAAAAACATCATGAGAAAGTGGGTAGCAGAGGTACAAAAAATGAAAGAATACAAGACTCAGATTATCGGAAACATTAATTGCACATAAATTTTACAAATGATATAGTAGAAGATTCCATTTCAGAATGTTACAGGAGATGTTTGAAGTTTCTATTCAAAACACGTTGCACACTAGCCCAAGACCCTCCTACAGCAGTGGCAATTGCATGCATGCTGATACTCTGATTCCTCTCTCTGACATCCAACGTATTTTGTTCCACGGCGGGTATACGAGTTACTAATGGCCTGCCGTCACCATGCCTGTTATCTCTTAAAGACACATATTCACACAAGTTGTGATGCACATGCAAAAAATCCGATATTTCCTCTCCAGTGCTCTCATGAAGAGCACCGCCTACCTACGTACGGTGATGTTTCCGGTCATAGGTTCCTATGCAGTTCTCAAACCTTTTGATGTTCTCTACCTCCCCTTAAAGTTTGTACCTCTATTTATGAGACAACCTGAAGATGTAATGTCAACTGACTCTTGTATTCACCTGACACTAAACACTAGTCCACAAATCCCAACCATTAACAAAATGCCTTGATGCCATGAACATATTAAATTTTCAAACAATTACATTTATTAGTTGCTGAGAAATTGATGTTTAATCTGGTAGGTAGAGTTGGGCCACCTTAAACCTACCAAACATAAATGCTTCTTTTTCCACAATTAATATAGAATATTCCTGTGTACGCATTTCAATAACCATCTTGCCATCATTCAGTAGGATAAAGAAAAAGAGAAATTCAATTATTCTTGAAGGGTCGTACAAATTAAAACGAAAAATTGTTTGAAAAAAAAAAAAAAAAAGACTGCGTGTAGGATCGTAAGTTTTTGTTTTCAACAACTGTGAAACCCCACGTGCAAATTGAACAATAGTTTGTAAGTGTTGCATCACGTGAAAAAGAACGATAGCTCGCGCTTTGAAGCTCTGCGAGTGATTGCTTTGTCCAAACAACAAAATGGAGTCAACGAAACAGGAGAGAGAAGAGTAATTTGTTTTTTGATCGCAAAGGTTTTTTTGAAGGTGATGTTGACAGTGTTTTTTGATCGCAAAGGCCCAATTTTACTGGACTTTCTTGAAAAAGGCACCACAGTTAACGCAGCACAATATGGGGAAACATTGAAGGCACTGTGCACGGCCATCAAATGCAAGTGTCCTGGACTTCTTACAGAAGGAGTGCTTCTTCTCCATGACAACGCGCGTCCTCACACCTCGAAAGCAATGGTAGACCTCATCAAAACGTTCAACTGGGAAGCAATGCAGCATCCACCTTACAGCCCTGACTTATCCCCGTGTGACTTTCACGTGTTTGGGGATCTCAAGAAACACCTGAAAGGGCACAGGTTTCAGTCAGACGGTGAAGTGAAGGAAGAGGTTTCGGAATGGTTCCACACGTAACCAAAAGACTTCTTCCATAAAGGAATAGAAGGTATCGCGATATGCTACCCTGTCTAACCCACTCCTCAGAACATAGGGCTCATGGATAGCGCATACGTCGTGTGCAGTTAATGATGTGATTGTGGGCAGAATTTCAAAATGGAGGAGTTCCACATGCTGTTCTGCTATTATATTTGAAATATGTTAATTATCTGTGTGTAACTCATAGATATAATTCATACACCTGAAAAGAGAAAAACTTAGTCATGTATCCATGTATAAAACGTCAACTTTCATCCATTCCCTCTACCTTCTGAACGTAAAAAAAAAAAGAAAACTGTATTTGATTTAGTACAAAGAGACACACTGCCCACAGGAAGGAGAAAAAAATTGTATTGCGCATGTCTAGAGCTTTAGCATTGTAAGGAAGCCGCATATTGTGATACCTCCTATTACATGCCTTGTTACACAGTGGGATAAATGCCTTAACACATTTGGAGAGTATTTATAAATTCCTTGTATACACTTTGGATAAAATAAATAATTTTCATTTTCATTTGTACAACCTCTGACAATTAAGTTCGGTGAATGAGTTCACACAACAAAATGCAAAACAGATAGAGCCACATTTACTTTATTGTCATTCGAAATAATCACCCTGGAAAGCAATACACTTTTGGGATCGGGTGTATAAGTCCTGGAAGCTCCTTAGGGATGGCTTTAAGTTCACGTGTCACATTTGCTTGAATGTCTGGAATGTCCGCAAATCTGTGTCCCTTTAAGGCCTGTTTCAGGCGTGGGAACAAGAAAAAGTCTGCCGGTGCCAAGTCTGGTGAATAAGGTGGATGAGCTATGGATATGACCCCTTTGTTGGCCAGAAGCTGTTCCACGATTACGGCAGTGTTCCTCTTTGATCCATTATCCACAGTTACGTGCGCACGCTACACCTTCAACTGAAGAAACGAGCATCTGCTAAACCATTGCACGCACAAACGTGACCTGTCTGAACTTGCTTAAACAATGACTGGGCTTGTATTCACATGCATTGTTACTCGCGTAAAGCTCGCACAGATTAGGGTGTGACGTCATTCACCGAACTTAATTGTCAGAGGTTGTATGACCCTTATACATGTAAAATGCTTCTGTATTTATATCCACTATCTGTGATTGTTACTTTATTCATGACAAGTTGATGATGAGAGAGACCAGATCAGTTATTTTTTCAGTACCATAATTTTCTATGCCAACTTATTTTCAGTTTAATTTTTTTTTGTTTTAGACCCTGTTACTATTGACTCAAAACAAAGACTTGTGTGCTTTGATGATGAAAACTTTTGGAGTATTTGAAACAATAGAATCATTTTACAAAAGGTATCAAAAAGTATTTAATATAAATTGCTTCTGAAAAAAGGTTTCATGGTGCATATGGCTGTTTCAGTAATTAGCCTGTCTCAGAAGGTTGGAGTGAAACAAGGACCTAGGAAAAAGCATTTCTCTTATATATGCTAACATTCGAAAGCAGGGATCACACCAGAGAGTTCTGACAGCTGCACAGAATTAGGACTATGTGCAGTCATGGTTTGTAAATGCACTTCCCTTGGGAAATTTATCCCTGTCCCTCAAGGTGTGATTTTGCATAAAATCATAGAATAAAAGTGTATAAATTCCAAGTCACTAAAAGGACTGGGATAGGCTCTGACTCGAGACACTCAACCATCCCTTCAGAAAATTTAAATGGAGAAATTGGGGTCTTGTGAGAATTTTTATATTTTATGTAGTAAACCTGCATTTTTTAAAAGAAATCCTTTTGACCTAAAATTATCAATGGATTATTGAATGAACCAAGTAAAGAAAACTCAATCCTCTTGTCCATTTCAGCCATCATTGTGTTATCATTCAGCAAATGCAATAACCAAGAACGTACATGGCACATTTATACATAGCCATAACTATTTATAAAGTTTTTGTTTCTCTTGTTTATAAACAAAACCACAACCAAATTTTTTCCTTCAGTCTTTGTCTCTCTGTAAATGGTGACTTATTTATTGTAATTTCTGTTTGGTTTTGTTTTTGTATAAATGGTTCTGTACATTCTTGGTTATTGGCACTGACAACAAGCTATTCCTGTACAAGGCAATTATATTCAGACCATTCTGCTCAAGGTATGCATGAGCGACCATGTAGAAGTAGATGGACGGGGATTCATTCGTTTCAGGATATTATCCTGATGACAATTTCCCAGCTAGGCAGAAGAACTGTGAGAATCAGTCCATCCACAGTGACTTTGAAATGACACACATTAGCAGATTTGTCAAAGATCTCCTGAAGAATATTACAGAGAACAGGACTGGATAAAGCAACATGATATTGTAGCCAGTGCATTTTGTTATTACACGATTAACAGACTAAGGTATTACATGATTGATGATCCTTCATTGTAGCTGATGCATTTCAATATTACATGATCAGTGGGCTAAGGTATATAAAGACTAGGATGAATGTTGGAAGAATATTGGAAAAAAATGAAGTGTCATAGTAATGACTTAATGATGGGTATTTTGAATTGGCACATGAAATATCAGAAGCCGAGGCACAGTTTGGTTGTTAAATTTAAAGATGTAAAAGTTTCTTTCCTAAATTACTGAAAAATGTTATTCCTCTCATTGCTTGTTATTGCTCCTTTTTTTTGTGTTTGTTTTCAGGCTGACAGAAGTTAATCTTATTCTTCCACTATCAATTTATGTATGACATCTTGGATCTATCAAACTTACGGGTCATTCCGTGTCAAATTAACCAATGGTCTGGACCTTGATGTTTCAGAAATTTATAATTTTTGGTACAGTGGTAGTACTAATAAAATTAACAAAAATGCAAAGTTTCTGATTTTTTGGGCTTTTAGTTTTTGAGCCATAGGAGATATTGCAATATGCAGCTTCCCTACAATGCTCAAGCCCTGTACTGCACAATACAAATTTTTTCTCCTTCCTGTGGGCAGTGTCTCTCTTTGTACTAAATCCAAATACAGTTTTCTTATTCTACATTCAGAAAGTGAAGGGAATGGATGAAAAGTGACTTTTATCTATGGATACATGACTTATGTTCTCCTTTTTTCTGGTATCTGAATTATATACATGAGCATATTTAATTAGGCATATTTCTATTCCTAATAAAAGAACAGCATGTTCTATTCCTCCATTTTGAAATTCTGCCCACACGGCATTGCACTGCACTTTGAGGAGTGGGTTACACAGGGAAGCCACATATCGCTATACCTCCTATTGACTTTCAAAATAGTAAAAAACGCACAAATTTGACCGTTGTCTTGAAATCTTTAAACAGCTGTAGCTCAAAGACTATTTAGTCTAGAGCTCTGATATTAGCGTTACTCTCTTCTGTTTTAAATGAGCTTTAATTTAATATGTAACATGACTATGTGATATACATTTTTGTAATTTTTCAAATACTCACAAAAATTCTTTTTCAAAATCTCAAAACCACCCCTTTTAATTTTTTTGAAAAAAAAA
>JAHWFO010111641.1:61331-91061 GCA_023313115.1 Rhysida immarginata | reverse complement strand
AATCTGTTCATTAGTACGATCCACATATTTACTTATTTTGTTTTAGTCATTTGATTCCATGTTAAAACTATAACAGTAGAAGGGTGGATCATAATACTGTTCCTATTGATTAAACAGGTGGTGGCCTTACAATATAACAGAGGGACATCAGGAGTTCCAACTAGTTTGGCCATTTATTCCCGGCTTTGTCAAGGATATATACAGCAAGAGGCATGCAAGCCTTTATATACAGAACAGTGGTACAAATTATGCAAATACATGAACCAATAGGATACAAAAGAATTAAAGAGGAAATAATTGCCAATAGGATAAATAGAATAAGCACAGATTTTTGAATTATAATGGCCAATAGAATAAAAAGAGTGTAAACGCTAATTTTATAAATTATACAAAAAGAAAATATACAAATGGATGGCGCGCGTTTACGCGGACCGAAAAGAGAACTTATCCGGTTGTCTGCGGACAAGAGGATTTACAGAAAATAAACAGGCAAGAAATAACAAAATGCAAAAGAAGACATAAACCATAATAAAGAAACCGAGAAAAAGGAATCATAATAGATCAGATAAAGAGTTAAGTATTGCATACACATTAAAGTCCGTTTGACAATTGAGAAGCAGGTGGGGGGAGGACTTCTTGGCCTTGAATATTTCGATCGCTTCGAGGGTAGCAGTTTTTTCTGGTCTATTGCAGATATGCAAGACAGACATAACATCTTCTTGTGTCTTTAAATCGTGTCCGGAATCTTCGAGGTGGTTTGCATAGTGGGAAATACGATCTCGTTTTCTATACGAATCAGTGTGTTCTTTGAATCGTACTGCAAAATTGCGGGTAAACAATTCAGGCGGTAAACTCCGGATTGGGAATATTTGTCGGTGGTGACGGCGGCGGGTGGGTTCAGGATGTGGGCTGATGGTGTAGGAGTACGAAAAGATATTCGAAGGCCGAGGGACGACAGGAAGTTAAAGAGCTGGGAGAAATTAGGGCCCAGATACAATAAGGATGTCCATTTCTTGGGAAGGGGTGAAACAAGAGGGGAGAGGGAGAAGAATACGGGAGAACACGGAGGTCGAATATCCATTGGCATGGGCGAGGTTTCGGATTATGCAGAGTTCGGATGATCTGGATAGGGGGCTGAGGGGGAGCTTCAGGGCACGGTCAATTAGGAATCTTAATGAGGCTTGTTTGTGGGTGGGGGGTGTGAGGAGGAATGGTGTATTAAGTTGGAGGATGTGGTCGGTTTACGGAAGACGGAAAAGGAGAGGCGGTTAGTGTGGGGATTGTTGGTAATGAGAATATCGAGGAAAGGGATGGATCGGTTAGTTTCTAGTTCAAAAGTAAATTGGATATGTGGGGAAAAGGAGTTAAAAGTGTTAACAATATTAGTGGGGGTAGTGGATCGGGAGTCAAAGAGGATGAGGATGTCATCGACATATCGGAAATACGCAATGACAGAGGGATTATTAAGGAGGGGGGTAACGTATGTTAATTCCAGGTGCTGTAGGAATATCTCAGACAGAAAACTGCTGAGTGGGAATCCCATTCCTAGCCCTGTGGGTTGGGAATAGTAGGAGTAGTTAAAGGAAAAATAGTTCTGCGAAGAAATTACAGAGAGGATAGCTAGTAGGTCAATAGTATCGGGTTTAGGGAAAGACGCAGCAAGTAACAGACGCTGCAGGATAGAAAGGGTGGGGGTGACAGGGATGTTAGTGTATAAGTTGGTGATGTCAAGGGACATAAGGGAGAGGTGCTCATCAGTGTGGATGGAAGAAAAGGACTCAGTAAGGGTTAGGGAATTGCGTACATTGTAAGTATTAGGGAGGATTTTCAGGTTAAAGAGGAAGGTAGAAAGGGATTTGGCAACGAGGTGGGCAGAAGCTGGGGAATAGTTAACGACGGGGCGTATAGGCGTGTTAGATTTATGGATCTTGACTAGGGCGTTAAGGTTGGGTGGGCGAGGGTTAGGTGGGACGAGGCGTCGGAGGTATCTGAAGCGTGGGGATTTGTTGACGATGGAAATAATGGATTTGTGATACTTAGAGGTGGGGTCGGAAGGGAGGGTGACAAATTGTTGGCGGCGGTTAGGTTAGGTAGACGTAGACGTTTTTAGGTTAGTTTTAATTATTTGTTTAATTAAAACTATAACTATAACAATACAAAGATGAATAAATATGTACAGGGTGATTTTTAATTAACATACAATGTTTAACTTAAATAACTCTCGAGTCGTTGTGGATAGCACTACAAAAATTTTTTATTGAAAAGAACGTGGAAAATGAATTTAATGGACAAGGTTTTCAAAGTGATAATCTTCAGAGGTGATACAATATCACAACGTAGATACAAAGCTGTCATTTACACATTCAAGAGTTTCTTTTTTTTAATGCTTGCAAATGCGTCGTCAGTTATGGACCTTTTTGAGGCTTAAAAGAAGAAGCCGACAAACCTTATTAGCTTCAAAAAGGCCCATAACCGACGCATTTGCAAACACTAAAAAAAGAAACTCTTGAATGTGATGCCCATTCATGTACGGTCATGTTTGCTAACACGATCGTAAAATTGCCACTCCAAGCCATTACACACAGCAGGACATGCCATCTTTATCCCGTGACATTGCTAGTCAATCAGAGAGACTGGATGTGAGTCTTTATAAATTCATGGGGTCATGAACGTAGCCATTGCTTTTGAAAAATTACAAAAAAATTTATATCACATAGCCATGTTACATACTAAATTAAAGCTCATTTAAAACCGAAGAGAATAACACCAATTTCAGAGCTTTGGTCAAATAGTTTTTGAGCTACAGCTGTTTAAATATTACAAGGAAACATCAAATTTGTGCAGTTTTTGCTTTTTTGAAAATAGATTACTCAAAAGCTAATATCCCAAAAAAATCTGACATTCTGTATCTTTTGTCCTCTTGATAGATACAATAAATAAATAAAAAAATCTTTAAAATCTGAATCATAAAGGTTCAAAAATATTTTTCTATTGGTTGATTTGACATGGAATGACCCTTCTTACCTATCTCAGTGGTTTTCCTTTTGGTTTTCTGTTGAGGTAGGGTGAGTTTTTTTGTGGAAGCACCGCTTCCATTACACCAGATAAAAAGTATGCTTTACTGTTCGATAGTCAATGTCTTGGTTATTGCATTTTCCTGAATGTTAGTGACATGGTGGCTGAAATGTGCATTATGCTTTATTAAACTTTCTTTTTTGGATCAAGGTTGTGTTTCTTTTACTTGGTTAAAATCATTATTGATGTTTTTTATATTTAGCTTTTTATCAAATCCTAATTCTACATTTTATGTATGTAACATGAATAAATATCTTGAATATTTTTCATAGATGAGGGTCAAAACTTTCTAATCAAAGTTGGTAAATGGGATTTTTTCTACTAGAAAAGTAAAATTGTTGCTAATAAAATAAATTGAAAGAGTTTATTTAATTGAATAAATAAATTTGTGTTCATTTAAGTAATTTACTTTTTTCAAGAGAGCACTTGGATGATGAAATTGTTAAGCTTGCATCCCAGATTTTTAACAATTTAAAGTCTAGTGAAGAAAAGAGCGAGTTGGAAACTAACAGAAGGTAATTATTAGAATGCATGAATTAATATTGGATTTTATATTTCCTAATTATATTGCATTAGGAACACCCTTATCCATGTATAATTTCTTGCACAGATTGTTACATTTGAAGAATGATAAAAATGCAAACTATAAAGCAGTACATAAAAGAATTTAATAAGGTCATGTTTCAGCAAAACATCCAACAACGGAATGAAATTAGAGAATGAAGACAAGGTATATACATATAAGGAAATATAACCAATTGACAATCAAGATATACAGGGCGTTTCAAAACTGTGTACAGACTTTTAAGGCCGTAGAGGACCTAATTTTGAATACATTTTGTCGCAAATGAATCTTTGATACATAAAAAATTTGTCCAACATCATACATACAATATCTGTCCGAGACTTCCTCAAAATAATTGTCTCTCTTCTTAATGTTTTTTCAGAAAACAGAGAAATTAGACAACTTGATACAGATGGTCACAAGTTTTCTATTTTCTCCATTTTCCAGAACTACATTAATGAGAGAGACAATATTGAGGAAGTCTCAGACAGCCATTGAATGTATGATGTCTGACAATTTTTTTATGTATCCAGGATTCATTTGTGACCCCATTTATTAGCAAACTATATTCATAATAAGGTTCTCTACCACCCGTAAAAGTTCGTATACAGTTTGTAAATGCCCTGTATATACTATATGGCCAAAAGTAACCAGACACCCTCTGTTGTAGAATAGGAGATTCCTGAGGCACATATTAATAGGATATTGGTACACCTTTTGTATCAATTGCAGCCTGCACGCACCTGGGAAGACTTTCCACCAGATTTTGATGGTTGCAGGAATTGCAGCATGAGAGCTGCCATGAGTCCTGCCACGGAAGATGGGTAATTTTGCTGAGTATGTAATCTGCATTCTAATTTGTCTGATATTCAATAGATTTTAGATTGGAGCTATGTAGGCCAGTCCAGTTTTTGAACACCTATATCATCAAACCATTGCTACATAAGCTTTAATGTGTAGACAGAACAGTTCTGTTGGAACAGATATGGGCCTTCCCCGAATTGTTGCCAGAGTGTTGGGAGTGCAGCATTGTCCAGAATGTCAAGAAACGTTGCAAAATTTATTTTTCCACCCAGGAATTAAGGAACCCAGATTGAACCACAAAAACACCCCACACCAATATATTTCCACCACCAAACTTGGCAGTTGGCACAATGCATTTGGAAATGAAGTGTTCTCCAAGCATCTGCCAGATGGCAGATCATGAAATGAGATTCATCACTCCAAACCATGCATCCCCATTGTTCCACATCCAATGGCAGTGAGCTTTGCACCATTACAACCATCACCTGGTATCGACATTGGTGCTGTTTGGATTGTTAGTGGCCAAATATATATGGAAACCCATGTTGCTTAGCTCTCAACGAACAGTTCTGCTACTAGTGATGATGCTTGAAGCATTTTGAAATCACAAGTGATTGCCACCATTGGGTACATGCAATGTTCCTTCACTACCTTCTTCATAGTTCAATGGTTTGCAATCAGTAAGTTTCTTAGGCTGCACTTTGGCATTCTCAAGTTTGTGATTTAGCAATCACATAACTTGCTGTTGATATCAGCACTTGTAGCAAGGCAGATATTTCACGAACAGATTTACCACTGCAGTGGCATCTGCTCATCATGTTTGAAGCCACTGAGCTCTGCCAACTTACTCATTGTGTGTCTAATGCACGTTTGAGTTCCCAATCCTCATTAAGCATTTTTATATCATTTGATGATGTATCAAGCCACGTGAACAGTAAGACCTACTTCTTTGGAGGAGTGTCCAGTTACTTTTGGCCATACAGTGCATCTTAAATGCATCAAGGTTATTAAATTCTTTTATATATTGCTTTATATGTAGCCTTCCCTCCCCATCCCCCTTTTCATATATCAGCAGCACCATTTGGGTTCACAGCAGGTACCACATATATTAGGAATATGGCCATTCTGGCAAATCTCATCAATGATATTCTCCTAAAGGATGTATTTTCCATGGTTTTGTGTTGCTATCACTTGATCTTACATGGGAAGAATGAAATTAGTTGTTTCCCCAAATAGGTCCCCTCATTTTAGCCAACAGTTGGATGATTTCTAATTTGTGGGAAGATTGTTTAAGTTCACTCAAAGGTCTAAAGTCATGGAATAGCTGCTTGGTAACATATCGGGCCCCCTCTGGCCCGACATAGTGCAGCAACTCGAGTGGCATAGATGCCATAATAAGCTGAAAGACCTCTGACGAGATGTTGAGCCATGCTGTCTGGATTGCCACCCACAGATCTCTAGTATTAATAGGTAGATTCTTGTGTGTGCAGAGACCTCTCCAACATGTCCCATAAATGTTCAGTGGGATTCGTGTCTAGGGAGCAAGTTGGCCACACCATTTGTTGGAACTCTCCTGAATGTTCTTCAAGCCAGTTCTGCACAACTTGGGTTTGGGGTTTGATGACCTGGAGCATTGTCCTGTTGGAAGACCCCATCATTGTTGGGCTACAGAAAATCCATGAAGGGGTGTAAAGGTCACCATGCAGCTTAACATATCGTGAACCATTCAGTGATGTGTCTATGAGGACCAATGGACCCAGACCATGCCACATAAAAGCACACCCGTATAGAACCACCACCAGCTTAAACTGTGTTTTGTTGACAACTTGAGTCAGTGGCTTCATTGAACCACACAACCTGGTTCTAGTTTTCCAAGTTCCACGTAACACACACATGAACCCAGGTGATTTAGCGTATCCGGTGTTGTGGCATTAATAGCGGTATTCCCCTGGATCTTTTGCTACCATAATCCATGAATGTTAAAGGCACACTGCACCAACCTGCTGGATATGGGCCTGGAAGCACTTACATTGACTGTGTCAGTGATTTCATGTGCTGTGGGCTTGTCAGGTAGAATGGACAATTTTAGCCAGATGTTGGTGGTCACAGTGGTAGAGCATGTAGGTCATAAAAGTATCATTAAAACTTGGAAAATGCTAAGCTCATATTATTACTGGCCAGGTATGCATGATGGTATCACTAATTATATTAAATCATACATCACTTGCAAAAAACGTAAATTTCATAAAGGAAGAGCTCCTTTTCAAGAAGGAATAAGGGCAGCCAGTGGCGGATTTATGGACAGGCGCGCAAGGCACGTGCCTTGGGCCTCAAAAGGGGCTCAAATTCGAATTGCACCTGGGGCCTCTCAAGTGCTAAATCCGCCACTGAGGGGCACCTTCCACTCCGGGGTTGGGTTTCGACGCTACTGATGTCCTTGTATCATTTCAGAGATAGTTGAATCATTCTGTAATTTGCACTGCCACTCTTGAGTTCTTGGAACTTTTGCTTCGTAGATTTACTTTGCAACATAACTAACAAAAAAGAAGGCCGCGGCATTGTCCATGGTGGGTGTATTGCACATATAGGAGACAGTGGATTATAGAATATTGAATTCCTGAACAATCTCAGAAATGGCATGCCTCATGCATCAGCCATCCACTATCATGCCATGATTGCATCGACAAGGATACAAGTATATAAAGTGTACATGTGCGCAACCATTATTTGCTGCCTTTGAGTGTAGTTGAAATGGGTACATGCAGCTCTTTTGATTTGGATGCAAGGTCCTGAGGACTTAAGGTTTCAGTACAAATATGTGTGAATAGATTCAGTGGTGTCATTCTCTTGTCTGCTTCACAGATCAAGTAGTAAAGCTGGCTGTTATTACTTCTTATTTTCAAAATAGCTTCTTACCTCGTGAATTTGCCTGTCATATTTAATATTGATAACACCCATTCCACCAGAGGTGATAGGTTGATTCTTTCAATCACTGCTCTTGGACATCACATCCTCGGCTTGTCATCAACATTCTGATCATTTGTTTAAGTTTCTTCAAACTTGTCTTACTCCAATCAATCAAGCCAAAGAAGTAGGTTAGCTAGCAGAGTAATAACAAAAGCGTTGCTTGCTTTGACTTATTTCTACAATTCAGTTCCATTTCTAGAATGGTAGTGAAATATGATGAAAATTGCTTCTTCAGTTTAGCCTTGATCTTCATGTGATTGGTTCCTCCGAGTTGCAGGATTCCTGGATAATTTAAGTAGCTATTGGTCAAGTCTTCAATTACGTCATCCTTATCTGTATGATAACCTTGTTATATTTGCTATCTTACCATGAACAAGGTGAATGCTTTTATATTTCCTTAGGCTTAGTTCCATCAAAATATTGTTAATGAATTTAATAATATCTAATAAGCAATGCAACTGCATTGGGAAACTGGCATGCAGCTCGAGATCATCCATATATTTTCCATGAGGTGGCTTTATTTAGAATCTGCAGTTTGTTGCTTGTTAATATTGACAGCCACACACAACCACAGTGATCTCAATGAGTCCCTCCTGAAAAATGCTCTGCCTAATCTTAATTATGTCCAACAAGAATGCAAATTGACTGCTGGATATGTGTAGGGTTGCTTGTGATCTAGACATCATGCAAGAAGGGCACTTACCTTGGCATCAATTATTATTGTGCCTTTTTGATGAATCAAGTCCGGAAGCATCAAGGTATTTGGATGAAGGTGGGAAATAAAGCCAAAACTGGTTGGTTCTGTTATACCAAATTATGTTGTACCTCAAGGCCTGAACTACTTGTCAAAAAATACAGTACAAATGAAAATCTCATCAATGACATTTTCCCCTTCAAATTTCTGATCAAGAAATTGTGAGCTCTTAGTATTTATTTCTATCAATGCAATTGGTAGACTTTACAATGCAATAAAGGGAGAGCAGAGTTTCCGATTAGTTTTGCCATTTATTCTCAGCTTTTATCAAGGATGGACACAAGAGAACTCACGCTCTTATACAGGGTGAGGCAAAAAGATGTTAACATTACGGCTATGGGAAACCAAATTTTTTTTTCTCAAATTAAAACATGGCGTCCCGATATTCTATAGAGGAACGAAGGAAGATAGCTGCCTGGATGAGGTCTTTCAGTCCCCAAGCATCTTACAAGAAAAACTCCGGGCCTGGGCCGGACGGGATACACCATCGTGCCTGACAATTGGTAGAATCTACGATAAGTTTGTTCAGACAGGGTCTGTTCAAGACGCTTGCAAGGGGAACAGCAGTAGAAAGAGATCTGTCCGAACTGAAGAGAGCATCATCCTCATCCAGGGAGAGATGGTAGTCAACCCAACCAAGTCCACGCACAGACTTTCTCTAGAAACTAACATCTCGCCAAGATCACTTGGTAGAATTTTGCTTTGTGACTTAGGAATGAAGCCATACCACTTGCAGATTGTGCAGCAGCTCACAAACGTGGACAAACAAGCACGTGTGAGTGCTGCACAAATTCTCTTGGAAATGGTGCACATGGAACCTGATATTCTGTACATGTTTTCTGATGAAGCGACATTCCACATCAGCGGTCATGTGAACAGAAATGGAAGCCAATCAGGACATTGTGGACAACCTGTGGGTGTCAGATGAAACCTTCTTCCATCTGTTAGGTGACGTTAATAAACACAACGTTCGTTTTGGGGGTTCCCAGCACCCTCATGAGATCCATAAGTCACCTCTTCATCCACGAAAGGTTATGGCTTGGTGCGCGATTTCCAAAAGAGGCATCATTGGTCCGTTCTTTATTGAGGGCACCGTAACTTCACAGGCTTACCTTAACATGTTGGAAACCTTCTTCATCCCCGAGCTGCGAAGGAGGCGTATACCGCTTCGACATCAATGCTTTCAACAGGATGGGGCTAGGCCTCACACCACTAATGAAGTGCTAGACTTTCTCAATCAGAAATTCGGAAATCGTGTCATTTCAAACAGGTTTCCAGATCGATTAGGGGGTGGCTTTCTTTGGCCCCCTACGAGTTCTGACCTAAACCCATGTGATTTTTGTCTCTGGGGGTTCCTTAAAGACGGTGTGTTCACTACAGCACCAAGAACCCTAAAGCAGTGTTGCCAAGTTATTTTCACAAATTCCCCCAGACAAATCGAAAATTCCCCCAAAATCGAAAAAGATGTTTCAGACAGAAGTTTTTGCAGTGATGTTAATCCTCATATTAATCCTAATGATGTCACGAAGTGATTGGCCGCAACTGCCAGGTGGCAATATGCATTGTTTATGTATCAAGCGCGATCCAGTCTTAATAGAAAGCACGTGTTCAGTATAGGTTTAATGAATGGACGTTCAGACAATGCTGAAAGTTATACGTAAAGAAAAAAAATTACCTTTCAACTGTGGATTTGTTTCCCAAGATTTTACATATTTATGCTTGTATTTTGCGGTGGATAGCTGCTTCGGAGGCATGTTTAACACACACAAGTCGTAATACGACTACAACAACTAACTATTACTACTGCGTCCGGTCATAAGGAGAACGAACCGAACCTCAATCAAAAGTAAAAGATCAAAGATGATTGGTTAGAGACATATCATCTGTAACGAAATGCGAATTATGAGACTTCTTGTAACCAATTACGTTTAATTACTTCTGAGATTGTCGTGAAGAGAATGTTTCCAATGTCTCAGGCATAACTACACATTTTCTATTTAAAATAAATGGTAAATAAAATTTCCCCCCAAATATTCCCCAGAAAATAAAATCCCCCTAATATCCCCCAATTGAAAAATAATCCCCCAAATTTCGGGGAAAATCCCCCAACTTGGCAACACTGCCCTAAAGCCAGCTGCGACAAAGCATCGTCGACTGCTGCACCCTTGTGGATGCAGAAGTCCTGGATAGAGTTATGAACAACTTCACCATTCGGCTGCGAGCAGTTCAAAGTGTTCGTGGTGGCCACATGAGCATATCATCAAGACTTTTCCACGGGAATAAAAACTCCGAACTGCCTAAAATATCATACTGAAATGCTAAGTTTGTAAACATTAATGGGTCAATAAATCATAGTAATGAAATGGTCAGAAATTGACTGAATCACCCTGTATATATGGATGTAATCGAAAAACATCCAACAATGGTCGGAAAATAACACTGATATTGATGTAAAATGGAGTGAATTTTTTCCCATTTTCAGAATAAACATCTTCCTTTTAAAAATTTGAAATCAGTTATTGAATTATCTTTGTGCTTACTGGGCAGAAATACAGCAATAGAATGTATTTTTTTCATCAAATGTGGATCTCTGAAAAATATCAAAGGTCGAAACTTTGAAAGCAATTGCAAAGTGTAACACTGCCGAATCCTGTGAAGAGTTAACGAAGAATTTTGAAGGTGGTGCAATACATATTGAATAATTTTATATTGTATCTGTGAAATGCATTTTTTAAATTCAATAATTAATATTTTGTTATTTAGCAATTATTGAACTGTTATTTCTATGAAATGCTCTTCAAACAATGTTTAAAACATGAAATGTATTTTTCTATTTAATAAAAAATATTAGGATATATTAACTGAATAATGATAGATTATTTAATTCTTGAAAATAATGTGTCCCGGATGCGTATATTCGAAACGCACGAGGTGCAGACCATCATTCGCTCTCTAGTGGCAATAAACATAACCTTACGCCCTCCAGGAGTCCAACTTGTTTACTAGTCCAACTAGATTACACTGGCACTATTGTATTTTTTATTTTTGTATTTTTTTTGTATTTTTTTTTTTTTTTTTTTGCTCGGAGTGAATTTTTTTTTAAAGACTGGGGGGCTGCGCCCCCCAGACCCCCCTATAACGAACTGATATATACCCCAACCTATTTGGTTACAGGGGGCAGTTGGTTTCCCCCCGGCCGATTACAGGTTTCGCGACAATTCAATTGGCACTGGACATTCAATTCTACATCGTTTATCGTCACTAGAGGGCGAATGATGGTCTGCACCTCGTGCGTTTCGAATATACGCGTCCCGGATTGGCGTCAATAAAATCTGGTCACCCTAGTTATTACCTATCTCCCTGTGAAGTTTGTGCACAGAGTTCAAAAAGAGCCTGTATATACAGGGTGGTGCAAATTTCTGGACCCATGGATAATTTATTATAGACATTTTTTTAATTATTCAATTTAGTAATATAATTAATTACTAAATAATAATTTACAGTTTACAATCAGTGTTCGAACTGTAATCCACCTTCTTCCAAACACTTTCTCACTCGGGAGACGCATGATCGATCTTTGCACAGTTTCAGTTTCCTGTTATCTTTTAATGCTTACAGTGTTCTCTCTTAATGTTATCTTTTAATTTCCCTTTTATTATAAATAATACTTAAATAATCAAAATTAAGTTAAAAATAAAATAACTTTCTATAGTAAATTGACTATGGGTCCTCCACTTCATCTGTTCTTGGTTCAGACTTTTACACACACGCTTTGCAGTAAAATTAAGGTTCATCCGTTCTTGGTAATGGTTAATTTTTTACGAAATCGCGTTTCTCAGTCTTCGCGTGATTGTTCAGATAGTGTAAATTAACAGATATTTTTAAGTTCGCGTTCTAAGTTTAGTCACGGCCTAAGTTTACTATCTCGTAGGCCGTGGTTTAGTCCAGTTGTCGGAACTGAAGAGACGTCACTGATTTAAAAAACGAAAAATAAAAATTCTGAATGAGAAAAACTCGTACAGTGCCTAAAAATAATCGGTTAATGTGAACTATCTGCACAATCGCAAACGCAAGTCCCACTCTCGGCCCTGCGGGCCTCGCTGGTCGCTGTTTTCCGTTACTCGAACGCCTTCGGCGTTCTGTCTACGACGTCCCCCTCCGGGGGCAAATAACTGATATATACCCCAACCTATTTGGTTACAGGGGGCAGTTGGTTTCCCCTCGGCCGGTTACAGGAGACGCGACAATTCAGTTTGCGGATTCAGCCATCGCGCGATTGTGCAGATAGTTTACATTAACCAAATAATCATATATAAGAGGTGTAATTGGTCAATTGTACTATTTTGGCATTCCGCGAAACCAATTTAAAGTTCTTTCCATCTGGCAAAATGGCTGCAAGATATTTGGCGCTTGGCCAAACCCAGTTTAGGATAAAGATCGATTGGCCAGTGGAAAAGTAGATTACTGTACTATTTTGTAACTGAATACAACACAATTGTTTCAATTTCTTTGTGTGTTTAACCTAGCAAATTTTCTTTTTTTTTTTTTCTAAACTGAGAGAGATTTAATGGAGTACATTTTCTTCATACTCGAACATTTGTTTTAATCATGGTGTTGTAATGAAGTCAGCAGCACGCTTGCGCAGGTAGATTGTTGTTGCGCCTCTGGTGTGAATACTAAAATCACGTGTTGTGCAATTGTAGTGACATCTGTTATCGAGATTAATCAAGAGAATCCAGCTAAATTAAGAATTTTTTTTTTCTGCTGTACTTTACTTTTCTGTTCTCAGGCGTTTTATTTTGATGATATTATTTTTAGTTATGTTCCCAAGTCGTAACCCATTAGCAGAATGGGGTAAGCGATAAAAAAAAAAGAGACAACATTTTGATGATCGAAATGTCTTTGAACATTTATTCAGGTTTACACGTGGAGGATGACAAGTAAGTGGAAATGGTTTTTTGTTGCTCTTGAACACAAACATCGACGAGTGTTAGGAGTCGTCGTCTCTTGTTTATCATTTGAGCCTAGCGATGAACTAGATGTTCTTAACGCAGGCTCGCTTAAACAAGACCATCTGCTTTATTTTCATTGTCAAAAAACCATCTTTCCTTCAAATAAAAAGCAAAGAGAGAAAAAATCGCCCTGTCCATTCAAATAATAAAGCTGATCGCTGATGATCGCCAGACACGAGTTATTTTCATTGTCCTATAGCCATTGTTTTTGTTGATCAGCTGTTCGGACTCGTACTGTGGATTAATGATTTATGATCTTATTATTGATAACAATTCTGCATGCTTCAAAACAAGAATAAACAAAGTCTTGACTATTTAACAAAGTCTTCCGGATTTTTTATTTATTTATTTATCTATATGTGCGTTTTCTTTTTCGACTGTAATAAAAAAATACAAAATTTGTCGCCAACTTCGATTTTTGAGGTTATTAACCTTTCTCCCCCTTTCTATATGACTTAGATCCTCACCGTTATCTCTTGAAAGTAACCAATCAAGAACGTATTTTTTGGGTATCGCCAACAAGAAAGCAAAGACCCTAATATTCCATATTGATGGACTCATTTCTAAAGTAATTGCATCTTTGCTTCCTTTCTTTCGGAACAGCGTAAAAAGGTTGATGTAATATATATACGCTTATATATATCCTATGTGTTCTGTTTATTGCACATATCTTTAGGAACATCGACAGATGTGCGAGGATCAGCTTCTTCAGGTAAAAGGTATCATTAGTTTCACCTTCAATATGCTCAAACAGCAATGCATTTTGAGGACGAATTCTGATCTAGAACCAAGGGTAAGACCTTCCTACTACTACTACTACTACTACTACTACTACTACTACTACTACTACTACTATTATTATTATTATTAAAAAACAATGGTAAAAGTTCAGAGTAGCATCCCCTAATTATGATGGAAGATATTGGGCAGCCCCGTTGTGTTTATGCTCTGAATTTATTATTGTAACATATCTATTTAATAAGTGATTGGTTTATCATATTGTAGATATTATCTAAGGAAAATTTTACTACTCTCGGTGCTTCGTGCCTCAGCCCTGCAGGCCTCATTGGCCACTGTTTTCCGTTACTCGAACACCTTCAGGGACAAAATAATGATACATACCCCAACCTTTTTGGTTACAGGGGGAAGTTGGTTTCCTCCCAGCCGGTTACAGGAGGTTAATGGTCAGTACTTATTTGTCACAGAAACTGGCAACAAAGCTGATCGATGTCTTCCGTGATTATTAGGGGACGCTACTCTGAATTTTTACCAAAATAATATATTAAATCATTGATTCTTTCTCTACAGAAAATTGCAGAAGCCATATCAAAAACTATAACAATGTCAGCTGCCCAGCTTGTAAAAGACAAAGAAGGAGAGGAGGTAAATCAATAAAATTCTATTTGTGGTCTATATAGGCTAAGGTCAAAAGCATAACCGTTTAAAGGTTGGTGACATGGTGGTTAGCCTTGTTGACATCATTAATTAGATCAGCCCTGGGCAAAAAGTGGTCTGGCGAGCACGAGCCACAAACGAAAATGCACGCTCACCACTTTGAAATGAGTACTTGTAGGTTGGGTTCCACTTTCACAAAGAGGGGTTGGAGTTTAATATAATGTACTTAAACGTGTAATTCATTTCAATTCCTTGAATCATTTTTAAGCCCCGTCTTCCATAATTGCTTTGTCCAAATGTGAATAGAAAGGAAATAATAGATATTGCCAAGTTATTTCATGTTTCAGAATCGAATTCAATAAAGTGATTTCGTATATCGCTCATCAGTTTTTCTTTATTCAGATTCCCTTCACCCCACTCCCCTTCTCCTTCATGGATTCACTGCCACTTAGGGTTGCCACCTCTCTAGTTTTGGGCTGGAGACACTGGTTTTTGTTTTCTTTCTCTGGTCTCATATATCCAATCTCCGATTTTGCAGCCATGAATGTGGCACTCAAAAGACACATTGAAGGTTTCAATTTCAGCAACAACTCAAAACATGATGCTATTGGTCAAAGAGAAAATGCAATCTTAAAATGTGATTTGCCAATTGATAAAACGTGAGTTAATGTTTTTGAGAAGCAAAGCTTTCCATATTGCCAAAAGTGGTTGGAAGATATTATCAATCTCAATAAGTAATACCTCTGTTGAATGATTTTTTTTTTTCTTCTTCTTATGCTCAATGTGTGGAATGATGAATGAAATGGGTTGGATGTATCAGTGGTGAAAACAGAATTATAAATAAAGCCTGTTTCACAATTAAATCTCCCGCATTAGCCCCAGCGGATCCGCCAAGGAAGCGTATACTAGTGCCTCCGCTCGCAAAGTGGGCGATTTAACAACTTTCTGTTTCCATTTCACAATTAAATCTGCGGCAGCATTAACTGTCTTCTGATTAGTTCATTTTCAAACGAGATCGATGTCACACAAAATGGCGTCTTGCAGCAATCTTTGTCGCATTCATAGGCGAAGGGTGTTTTTGACAGCAATATTCTTTTAAATTACATTCCCAATTTCACATTGACCATGTGTTCGCCCAATATGGCAACAAAGATGCGCTGAAACTTGAAGTTTTCTGATTGATTGAAGCAGTTGTGGATCTGCTTGAATTGAAAATCTGCCTGCAAAGCAGTTGCGGAATCTGCTAAATTTCAGAACCAGCTTGAATTGAAAATTCCACTCACAAAACAGTTGCGGAGAGCAATGCGGGCAAATTCCGCTAATTGTGAAACGGCAGTCGGTGCAGAAAATCTTCGTCTTGTGTTGCAGGCTCCGCATCCGCCTGTTTTCCGCCCGCAAACTGTAATTATGAAACAGGCTTAAGGATATGTGACCACTTTTATGAATGTATAAACATCCAGAACAGTTAAGAATTGTCTTTGCTGAAAGATTATTGGGAGAATTCAAAATATACTTTTAAATTTAATAAAATGTGACCAAGAATATACTCCTTGATCCATTCCTTATGTGATATGTTGTTTTAAGCCATAGTTATCACTCGTAATTTGAGTCTTAAGATTTTACATAAAGTTTTCCTTATGTAATTTTCAAAATGTAAATAAAAATTATAAGTTACATAATTATATGAAAGCATTATGTGACGTCATTAATTACCCCAAACCCATTTACAGTATCCAATTCTAAAATATTGACTTCTGGTTTGTCAATTTCCAGTTCCGGTTCTCCGGTTTTGAAACTCTCTGAAGGTGGCAACCCTACTGCCACTGCTCTACGAGTCGGCTGTAAGCACATCACTGCTCATGGACAGAGATCTATTTCTGTGTCCAGTGCTGAGTAAGATGGTTACGCTCTTGTTTTTTGATAGACCAGTTAATTCAATGTGACAATAGGTCGAGTTCCGAAAGTTACTACAATAACTTAATGAAGCAGCAGTTGATAAGGTTTGAATACTTTTGAACTTGTCAATCTAATTAAATCTTCACTTAATATATGGAATTGTGAAAACTATCAGCATATGAATGGCTCTTCATTTATTTTATCCTTTTGAATTTCCCAACAACAATTTTTTTTTTTTTTTTTTTTGCCTTAAGCATATTAACTTACACATCCCCAGCTACGATTGAAATAAATACAGTCGAATCTTGTTAATGTATATTTCAAGGGACCGAACCAAAAAAATGTATTAACATGTATTATCTGGGTTTGAAATGTGATTCGCTGAAAATCCAATAGTGTTGCGTTATGAAATAAGCTTGAGACTGTTTATGTTACATATAATTTTCATACATTTATTTATCTTGGGGAAATGACTCGTTATTTATCTTGGGGAAATGGGGAAGTTATCGAAATTTGTTTACATAAACTTATGGGCCTGTTGCAATATGCAATGCTGCCAACTGCCAGCAGCGTTTGAAAACTATCAGTTTCTACTTAGCATATTTGTGTAGTCATCCTCACATATCTGATAGAAGTACTGTACTACTGTATATGGATAAAATTTTAAGTATGTTTTTTTACATATCGGAAAATTCCTGCCTGAGGAGAGAATGACCATTTGTAGGAAACATGAGGCATTTTCTAATAGTCGATATTTACGTTTAAATCTTCTTTGTAATATATTTACGTAAGATGGGGTAGAGTACTAACTTCGTTCTTTGAATTTATTTAGTGGCTTGTAAGCCACATTTTAATGTAATACCATATTTCTGGACAGGAATTTTATTCTACGAGAGTAAACATGTTTTAAGAATCCTTTGTAAACGTGATATTCTTGTAACAAGCTGGAAATATTGTAGCTGCATATGATAAACTGTCTGGTTCCCTGAATTTGGCCATCAAGAAAGTGGTAGCTACAGACGGACGAATTTGCAGGGAGTTATCAAGATGTTTTATCTTGGCTGACTATATAACATAGTATTTACTTATAATTTTTTTTTCTTTGACAAAGGATAGTCTCTATTTGAAACATCAGGCTTATTCAGGGTCTTACACTCGATGTCCAAATTTATTTACTTATAACAAATATTGTATGAGCCATCATAAAACTGTTATAGGCCAGAATTTCCAATCAAATCCACTGAAGTCCTTCCTTAATAGGTGTAGTCTATTTAATTTATTCATTTAACCATACTTGTTTAAGCTTTTTTTTTTTCTCGGACAGGAGAAAAACTTCATTCTAGGTGGCATTTCGAATGCGAGTTCTTGTAATATTGAATAATTTTGCTTATACAGTCTCCTCAGATAATGTAATAAGCAATATACCTAATTAAATGTTCAAAAATTGTAAAAGTTGCACAATTCCGTAAATAAATCGGCTCAGTATAGCATAGTGAACACATTTTTCATTATTGCTGCAACGGAAATTTTGCAGATTTCGCTGCTAGGTGGCATGTCAATCACAAATGCAACAGCCCTATACAACTGTGGAAGCTCAGGTGGAAGCCAATGCAAATTCTAATCAATGCATCATTTTTTAATGGAACCAATCAGAATTAATGGAATTATTGCTTAGACAAACTGCATGACTAATGAAAAAACTTTTTTCACAATTTTTTTCAATTAACATCTTGAATGATTCACCAGGTAAAGATTCATTTTATATCAGGGGTTTCCATATTTTTGTGCCACCTCTGTATGTTAATCAAATTTCTTAGTCAACATTCCAGACCTGTTGCTTAGGGATGAACTAGACTTACAATCAATCAGAATTTTGACTAAAATAATCCCTTTAGGAGTCTTGTGCTGCTTCGCTGAAGTTGTTCTGCTCTGCTGAAGTTGTTCCACTAAGTTGAGAAATCATCCTGTCGACAGAGATGGGTGAGATCATTCCTTATTTTTGACCCAAAGATATTTATGACATTGGCGAAGGAGTTCTGCTCAAATAGTGCTGTAGTTTTTTTTTTAATGCATCGCTGACAGTCACATTCTCAGTCGGATCTAAAAAAACGCCGTTTGTGCAGTGAGCGAAAATTACGCTCGCCTTGTGTGAGGGGGACGCTCTGTGTAAAGTACAATTCTCAGTGTGTCATAATTTCTCATGAAGTATTAAATAAAATTATGCCAATGTATTCAGAACTTATTGAATGAGTGTAAATAGTCATATGGTGCTTGTGTTAGGCTTTATAAGAGGGCAGTTTGTCTTATATGCAAGACTATTCTTGTAAAGCTCAGCCTGCACAAGCGATCCCTAGCACCGGTGTTGGAAGTTGTGTAATTGGAGTGGGCGTGTAATATTTGCATTAAATACAGGTTGTCGCTTCCTCACAGATGTTTGAACCATAGTGGTCGAGTTTTGCGCTGCTAGTGTATAAGCAAGAGTTGCTTAACAATCGTTGTTTTAAGGGGTTGCAGTATCTCTCCCTGTTATTTTCCAATCCCAAGATAGTTATGAGCTATTAGGATTGGGAAAGTGTTTCAGTAAAAGGGATACATGATGCTCTCCTGTGCCGACCGAAGCCGATGGTTTCAAACGCGCCTATGTGGTGTGTATGACCGAACCTGCTACAACTAGCCCGTTGGTGGAGTTGACTTAGCGCTTTTTGGGGATTGAACGCTTGTGCCGGCAAAATGCCAAATGTCAACATGCATTATTTACTATATGCATTGTTATTTTGTTTCTTCTTTTGTTAATCGATTTATGACTAATTTTTCTGACATTCCGTTCGAGTTTTAAGGGAGACCCTGATTCTATTTACTGATTTTGTAGATTATGTTTTATTCAGATAAGTTTTAGAAGTAATTAAAGTTCGTTAATTTTTAAACACACTGCCTATCTTCTTTTCACCGCCCGCATGAGTTCAACCCTCCCTTGCCTCACCGTACAGGGTTCGGAATAGTCCTAGGACTGCTTGTCAGTCCCGCCCCCGCACGTAGGTGGCACACAATATATGGTATCCCAATGGTACAGAATGTCAGTTAAAAATATATTTTTTTTTTGTCACGCTCCTCTTGGAAGCGATCTTCTCACATTAAAAAAAACAGTGTATCGAAGGAAACAATGTGCGCTACGTTTCTTTAAAAAACAATAAGGAAGGAACAATACCTGTAGTGTGACTCCTGAACAATTTAGTGAAGAACTTAATTCACTTGATAAACTTTCAGTGTCAAGTTATCAACAGCAGTGTTCCCTTGATGTTTCTATTAAGCGATCATCGTTAGGCCTATCGACTGCACCGGCTGCACATCTGTTTCGAATGAGACATTTTCAAATTTCCCGCCAGAGGGCCTGATGAAGAGCAGACCGAATAGAGATCGCTATCAATCATCAAACAATGACAGTTATCCAATCTTGTGTCGCATGTGTGTCAACCTCCGAATCCTACCGGCATGATTTTCGACCAGGTAAAAGCATATAAATTAAGACAATCAACAATTTTTCTTATCCTTGCCTTGGTGATTGACAACAGAGCATGAATCACTGCTCCACTGACTTCATGGATCGATAGCATGGCCGACTTGGAATATTATCAGAAGAATTTGTAAGTTGATTACAGTTAAGATTCCTTATAAATGTATTTGATCACGGTGTTGACTCGGTTTGGAACTCTAAATATTACTTATGGGAACTTATTGTACTTAGATTTTTTTTTGAACTGACTTTTAAAGACTTAGGGTTACAGTGTTCCTCCCTTCAAAAGGAACACAACGCTTTCTGTGTCTTGAAACTAGCAAAGAAGTTAGAACTCTTTCGTTATGATCCATTTTTATGTTTTATTTAATGAAATGTAATTATCTAAATAAATATTAAATATATTTCATTCAAATAAAATAAAAGCAATTCTATGTATCTCTTCTACCTGACAAATGATCAATGTTAATTTGTAATTTTATGCAAACTTTTTGCCTTAATAAAATATTATCAGTTCTTTACTTTTTGAACCTTTTCACACCCACTATTTACCCATTTTACTACAATGGTGCTCGAACAGGGACAATAGTGGTTGAAGGTTAATACCAAAAAGTAAGAATTTATACTATATATAATATGGAAGGTGAAGGGAAGCCCAAGGAAGGCGAGGGAGCTCCAATATTGAATGAGGCTTAGAGTCCCAGAGTGTAGCTGGGTACTCGCACATGATCCCAACCTTCTCTGGTGAGGAAGGACATTTGGATGTGCAGGCTTTCCTAGCGATCGTAGAGGACATGGCGAATATGGCCAGGTGGAATGATAGGATAAAAATTAGTATTGTAAGGGCTAAACTAAAAGGGATGGCTGCCAAAAGATTATGCGAACACAAGCTCTATTAATTAAAGGACTATAAACAGTTTTGTGATTCTTTTAAAATGATCATGAGCACTAAAAAATTTAAACTTGATCCTCTAGGCGAATTTATAAATGCCCAACAAGGAAATCGCGAAAGCATTAATGAGTATGTTTCCAGATTAGAGGTTCTATGGAAGAACTTAGTTGTTAAAATGCCTAGCTGGTCTGATAAATATGAAGAGTTGATTCTGGAACGTTTTTTAGAAACTGTTTTACCAAACCCTTTAGTATATTTGGCGCAAGCCCAGCCTCAAACGTTTTAGGCAATTAAAATGGCCAATAAATCCGAAGATTTACATCTAAATTCGACTCGTTTAACATGCAATGTGGTTGAATGTATGGATTCTCCTATGAATAAGGAGATAGAAAAAATGAAAATAGAAATTAAAGAACTCTCTTCTCAATTACTAGAAAGAGAAAAATTATTAAACAACTGGGATCAATTCATTCAGGAAATGTCAGATCAGCTGACAGACATTAGGAGGGAATTGAGCAAATTTAGAAATAGAAACAGGCCTAATAAGGACATAATCTGTTTCAGCTGCAATGACAAAGGGCACGTTGCCTGTTTTTGTAAGAAAAAACCTTTAAATTAATATTGACTGCTTGTGGAAATCGGTCACAGCAGTCGGATAGAATTTACAAAAATCTGATTAAAACAAAAAGGGATGATAAGGGCCTTCATAAATTAAATCTTAAAATTGGAGAGTCAAAGTTTCAGTTTTTGTTAGATATGGGATCAGAAATATCAGTTATTGACATTACAGCTGCTGAATCATTAAAAGATAGGGTCACTTGGGTCCATGAAAATGTCCTAGTTAAGGGAGATGATGGTCGCATTTCTCTGATTGATAAAGCAATTACACCTAAGATTGAAATGGAAGTAGGACCTCTAGGAAACAAAAAATTTCTTGTCATGGATCTCCAAGATCGTGACTATGACTGTATAATTGGAGGGAACATAATTGGGGATGTGGCTTTGGAATGTGGGCTTACGTTTTGAACATAACTTTGAGTTAGCTAATTTATCCAGTGAACAAAAGAAACTTATTTTAAATATTCTGACAGCATTTTCTAGCTGTATAGGTCAGGACATTAAAGAAGTGAATGGTGTAAAAAATTAAGAGGTGGAATTTAATGTTGATAAAACCAAACCTGTCTTTGTGAGGCAATATCCTATTCCTCAGGTATACCTTCTTAAACTTAAGAAGTACATTTCTGATTATCTTAAAGCTGGAATTATTGAGCCAACAACTTCAAAATGGAATTCTCCACTTCATGTGGTTAATAAAGAAAACGGAGATATTAGAATAACACTGGACTTGAAGAAGGTCAATGATGTGACAGAGGCTATAGACTACCCTATGCCTAAGATTCAGGAAATTCTTCAGCAGCTTCATGAACAGAGACATTTCTCTGTACTTGATTTACACAGTGGGTACTATCAAATTCCTATGGCTCCTCATTTAAGGGAATGTTTTGCCTTTACTACCCCATGGGGCAAATATCAGTTGACTAGAGTGCCTCAAGGAGGAAAAAATTCCTCACATCTTTTCCAAGCTTATATGACTAATATTCTGAGCAAACACCTTGGTGAAGGGGTTTTTGTCTTTCAAGATGATGTTCTCATATATTCCAAAACTTTTGAAGAACACTTAGCAGTTTTAAAATCAGTTCTTAAAATCTTTTGTGACCAGGGTTTAATAATCAAACCATCTAAGTGTCATTTCTGTGTGGATCAAGTCAAGTATCTTGGACACCAGATTTCTAAGTTGGACATCCAACCTGACCCATCCAATGTTACTGACATCATCAACTTGACACCACCTTGTAATGTCAAAGAAACATGTTCACTCATCGGGATGATAAATTTTTACAGGCCATTCTAAGAAAACCTTTCGGACCTTTTATTACCTATAACAAATTTAACAAAAAAGAATGTGCAGTTTGAATGGACAGCAGAATGTGATAAGGCATTCCAATTAGTAAAGAAATCCCTAAGTAATTATCCTATTTTGGTACCACCTGACTATAATAGAGAATTCTTCTTACATATGGATGCCTCATTTGGGGCTATAGGAGCAGCTCTTCACCAAAATTATGATGGGTGTCTTAAACCTGTGGTTTTTTTTAGTGCCAAGTTAAAAGGAAGCCAACTTAACTACAGTACAATTGAGAAAGAAGCCTTGGCTATCAGACACTTTAGAAATATCATTTTAGGTTTTCCCGTTAGAATCCTATGAGACCATAAACCGCTGTCATTCATAAAAACAATGAAAGGAACCAACCAAAGATTATTGAGATGGGCCATAGAAATAGAGGAATATAATCTAATAGTTGAACACATTAAGGGTAGTGAGAATTGTGTGGTGGATTTCTTATCACGCTCTCAAACATGTGATATTAATACATCACAGATGATTGACCAGTCAGATTGGAAGGAGAAAGTCATTCAATCCCAGGTACTTGATCCTGCCCTTAAAATATTAATTAAAAAGGGTAAGAGTGGAAAAAACTTCATTATTAAAAATGGAGCAGTCTACCTCAGGGGAAAATCTAGACATAGTAAAAAAATTAAAATTATGGGTTGGGGAAGATGTCCGTCTAAAACTGATTGAAATGGCACACAGTTCTCGTCTTTCTGGTCACAAAGGTATAAACAAAACATGGGAAATGATTAACTCAGAGTATTACTGGCCCATGATCTAAATATGTTAAGAATTGTATTACATGTCAAAGATGCAAACTACACAAAGGTAAAGCGCCATTTAAGGAGGGTCTCAAGGCAGCCTACCCTTTTCAGAAAGTTGCCGTCGATGTAATTGGTCCCTTATCAAGGACAGAGCGAGGTAATAAATATATTGTGGTTTTTATTGATGTCCTTACATGATATCCTGAGGCCAAGGCCACACTTGACCAATTGTCCGATACGATCGCTAGAGCCCTATGTGAAAAAATAATATGCAGATATGGTATTCCTAAGAAATTAATTAGTGATAGGGGAGCCAACTTTACGTCGGAGCTGATGCATCTAGTTAATAGAGACCTTGGTATAAACCATCATTTTACAACTGCTTATCGTCCAACTTCCAACAGCCTTGTTGAAAGGTTAAATAAAAACATTGGAGAAACCTTAAGATTATTATGTAACAATGATAAATTCCACTGGGATGAGCTTCTTGAAGCAGTCCTATTCTCTATATGCAACAGCTCCAACAAAAGCAGTGGTGAAACTCCCGCTTTCCTTTTATATGGATTTGATCCAACTCTGCCTATTTCTTGGGATCCTGAGGACAATGAAATTGTTGAGGTGGGAGACTATCGATCTGATCTGTTAGATGAAGCTAGAAAAATTGCCCAAGTCAGAAGTAATGAAAGAAGAAAAAGGAATATTGATCGAAATAATTCTTACAGAACGTTAAGAGAATTTAGGGTGGGAGATAAAGTTTGGTTACTTAAATTGGGTGGGGGTAAAAACAAATTGGGTTATCGTTATTTGGGACCATTCAGAGTTATCAAACGAGTCTCTCAGGTCAATTACAGGATTGAAGGAATTCTGAAACATGATCAACAAATTGTCCATGTCGATCGACTCAAGCCATGCTTCAGCAACACCACTCGTGGAAAGAGAACCATCCGAACCCACAGGCAAAGAACTTCCACTTCTGAAGATGATGAAATGGAGCTGAGCCTAGACTACATCTGCCAACCACACCCAAGACGACCTCAAGCCACTATACCGATACCAGAGGAAGACGAACTCCTACCGGAAGCAGAACCAGGTATCCCCATCGTGGATGACCAAACGTTCACCAAAGAAGATGAACCCACTCCTGGACAACATGTAGATGTCTCTCAGGATCTTGAAGAAGTGAGCATCCTCGTCCACCGGAGCAGGCAACATCCACTCCAGAAGAGGAGCTGCCTACCACAAGTGAGGGAGACCCTGAAGCAGACGAATCAACCAGACGATATGACCTCTGACCTAGACGCAGGGTTGATTATGGAAAACTTTATCGAGGGGAGGATCATTCCTAGAAGGGGGAGAAGTGTGACAGAATGTCAGTTAAAAATATTTTTTTTTGTCACGTTCCTCTTGGAAGCGATCTCCTCACATTAAAAAAAACAGTGTATCGAAGGAAACAATGTGCGCTACGTTTCTTTAAAAAACAATAAGAAAGGAACAATATCTGTAGTGTGACTCCTGAACAATTTAGTGAAGAACTTAATTCACTTGATAAACTTTCAGTGTAAAGTTATCAACAGCAGTATTCCCTTGGTGTTTCTTTTAAGCGATCCTCGTTAGGCCTATCGACTGCACCGGCTGCACATTTGTTTCGAATGAGACATTTTCAAATTTCCCGCCAGAGGGCCTGATGAAGAGCGGACCGAATAGAGATCGCTATCAATCATCAAACAATAGGCGCATTCGTTTATTCGTTCAATGTGATTTTTTTGCACTGAGTGCGCGCACCAGCCGTTCGAAGTAACTCTCGTGCGGCCCGTGAGAGGTGTTCGGAGATTTCCGTGTGCTTCATATAGTTCGTGCGTGAACTAAGCGCATGAAGGTAGAAGCAGGGTCGTTTCGTGCGTTTTGCTATTGCAAATGGCGGCCTCCAATCCAGCAAAGTTTAAGATTTCGATCACTGTCGATGATGGTCGAAATTTTGCATTCAAGTGGATGAAGAGAGTTTATACAGATTAAAAAAAAGTTCGAAAGTGAAAAAGACTTTAAAAATTTGAAATTTAAACGTTTGGGGTGATTAAAAAGGAGTCGTTGAGGCATCGCCATGTTGTTGGTTTGGCTCAAAACGCACTGACCGTTCGGTGAAAGATCGTGCACAGACACAGAAACCACACTGAACGCACTAAACGGTAATTGCACGGGGTGCACTATCGACGTCATCATCGTGCAAATCATACGAATAAACGAATGCGCCTAATGACAGTTATCCAATCTTGTGTCGCACGTGTGTCAACCTCTGAATCCTACCGGCATGATTTTCGACCAGGTAAAAGCATATAAATTAAGACAATCAACAATTGTTTCTTATCCTTGCTTTGGTGATTGACAACAGAGCATGAATCACTGCTCCACTGACTTCATGGATCGATAGCATGGCCGACTTGTATTATTATCAGAAGAATTTGTAAGTTGATTACAGTTAAGATTCTTTATAAATGCATTTGACCACGGTGTTGACTCAGTTTGGAACTCTGAATATTAATTAGGGAACTTATTGTACTTAGATTTTTTTTTGAACTGACTTTTAAAGACTTAGGGTTAGTGTTCCTCCCTTCAAAAGGAACACACAACGCTTTCTGCGTTTTGAAACTAGCAAAGAAGTTAGAACTCTTTTGTTATGATCCATTTTTATGTTATATTTAATGAAATGTAATTATCTAAATAAATATTAAATATATTTCATTCAAATAAAATAAAAGCAATTCTATGTATCTCTTCTACCTGACAAATGATCAAGGTTAATTTGTAATTTTATACAAACTTTTTGCCTTAATAAAATATTATCAGTTCTTTACTTTTTGAACCTTATTTTCACACCCACTATTTACCCACTTTACTACATCCCAGTGGTACAGTTTGGAGATGATCATGTGATATTTTTCTCATACGTTGTGTTTGATGAAGTCAAGAGCACCCAGTGGTATCTAAATATTCTGAATGATTATATACTTCCAGTGCTATGTAGCAGTTCGGTGACCAGGCAGTTTGTGTAAGCAAGATAATGGACTTTGCCTACAAAGCCCAAGTCAGATTTGAAGATGCGAATTGAAAAAAAAAAATACAGAAAAAGTGCATTTGCAGAAGATTGTCATGCTTATAAAAAAAAAAAAAAGAAAAAACAAATAATAAAAGATTTATTTGGATCCTTCAAATGCTCATGTGCATTTGTGACATTCCATGTCAGTTGGGGTGTCACATGGGTCCGGCAGGAACGTTTGTGTCATGTTTTGTTTATTTATTTCGAAATTTGGAAATTGGGATATTTTCTGTTTCTTATTAATACATTTGTTTGTTTTTATATGCTCTGTTTATTGCAGTTTATTTTTTAATCCAATGTGTATTACTGTCATAGTATATTTAATGTTTTCTTTTAAGATTATTGTCTGTAAAATATTTTTAAAAAATTGCAGTTTTTGTTTGTTGATGATTGCTGTGCGCGATTGTTGCCGCGCAACAGCGTTCGTTATTGTTTGCGGAGAACTGACATTGTTTTCTGGGAGGATTTCTCAGATGATGTGTCAGCCTCCAAGAGGCGTATTGTTAGGATTTTTAAATGTTTTTTTAAGTATTCGTTTCTGTTCCTTTGTGTGGGGTGGCTGCTGAGTGAAGTTCTGTGGAGAGTTCCCAGATCGCAATGAGCGTTCGAATTAAATTTGTTTTTTTTTTTTTTGTTTTTTTTTACTATATCGAACTTTTGAGTATTGATGCTGATGAGTTGTTGCGAGAAAAAGTTATTCTGGCTACATGGTAAAGACACGTCGATTGCGATAATAGCGTTCGTTAGCATCTGCCGCTCATCAGAAGCCATCGAGCAATAGAGATGTCATTACTGGGCGAGTATGTTCCGTGTTGTATCCTCTTGAATGTTTAGACAAACTGCAATAAGCCGTGGGAAGATTAATGAATATTTCGTCGATTAGTTGGAGACGTGACCCGTAAAACTGAGTGCAAGTGTGCAGAGTATTTTATTGAATCAGATCTTGTTTTGTCGACTTAATGCTCTCAAATGAGGTCACTCTGTAGAACGCTTCTATAGTGATTGATCACAATGCCTTATTGTTTTACTGCCTTTGCTAACTGATATTTAGTCAAATAAGTAATTATAAAGAGGAGGCTCTACAACACAGTGTGTAGTAGTAACCTGATCAGTGCAGGTATCCGTGACTTGCATGTTGAGTCCTGAGTATTCCCACGGTTTGTTCTGTCGGCGTGCACGAAACTCCCTCGTGGACCAAGTCTCGTTTAGACTGTGGCACTGGAGCGTCCACGGGGTTACCGCAGTCCTCCCCTTTTGCCAGCTCTGCTAATTATTTAATAAAAGGGCCGTGCGACACGTGTATGCATTACGAGCTAAAATAAGGGCATCTCCTGTATATACAGTGAAGCCACTTGTGCAACAGTGTACGACCTCTTGCCTGCGCAATCAGGGCGTAGCCACGCTTTGCTGCACGCTTTAGTGTCTGCTGTAGAGCCCCACTCACAATTGCATGCATTTTGTGATTTATCGCAAATTATGCGCAAGCAATACTAAAAGACCAAGCATTTAAGAGCTTGACTTTGAGGGGGCCCTCTCAATTGAAATTAGTGTCAGTTAATGTTGACTTTAGTTAACCTGGTAATTATTGCCAATTATCTGTTTATTAATGAACATTCTCCTGATTAGTCATTTGTGTTCTGGAATAAAGAGAGTATTTTGTTTATTTTACTTGCTGAAGTCATTTTATTTTGAATTCCCACTCCCAATTATCAGTCCCAAACCCTTGGCGCCCATCCCACCCAACAGTAATTTGTTGCCACGTTTAAAGTAGGGGGAGGGGCGTCACACATTCAAGTTTTTCTGTATATCATTGAAGTGGTGCTGGTTTTATCTTGGATGTCTGATGTAGATAACATGACCTAAGAAATCTATTATTGTACTTTCAATTTACTATGACTGGAGTTAAGGAGACACACTAAGCAAAAATTCAAATTTTGGTTCAAAAAATTGAAAATAATAATAATCTTTAATCCTTCTTCTATCGATTTGTGTAGTCCATTTCTTAAAAATTCGTTTAATTTTATGAGGAAAAAAACATTTTTGGGACCCCCTATCATCCAAGACTGCATAAAATTTTTCCAACATTGATATAAACACGATGTTTTGGCGTTATTTTAACTCTGTGAAAAAACAGCAGATTGCCATAACTTTTCTTTTCTTTCCCCAGAAAAGAGCAAAATTCCTGTTTTTAGGCTACATAATAGCGAATTCAGCTCGGCGCTCTGGGGGAGAGCAAAATCACATGACTACTCTTTTTGAGAGGAAGCAAAATTGCTTGTTAGGTTAGATGAGACAACCACATTGCTCCAGACAAAGCCTACAAGATATAGAAAGCCTGATCAATCATGCCGATTCTATGCAAAAAAATGTCCTGTTTTTTTCCAAGTTAGTTACTCGGAATTCTCACCATGGGAGCTAGTGTTTATCCTAATTTGCTATGAAAAAAAATTTTTAAATCGTTAAGTTTTTCAATACTCATTTAGAATACCTTTAATTCCCTCAACACATAAAAAAATTGAAAATAAAAGACAAACTGTAGATATAAAAGTCTTTTTTCGAATTACACCCCTACAAAAAAATTGTTACAGAATAGCTAATTTCCTCCAAATTACATGTACTATTAAAAATTAGATTTGTTTAAATTTTTTTTGTAATTTCTAAAAATTCCATTAAAAGTTCAAAAGATTTCATTTATCCTAACTTCATCTATATCTCTCTATTTACAATATATTGAAATCTATAAAAATGTTAAAATCCAAGAGTAATTTGAAATGTGGTTTAGGCAAACTATAATATACAGTGAGCCAAAAAATTATTGGCATGATGTAAAACTACAACTTAAACCATTTATTACACAAAGTACAAGTGACAGCCAGCCTGCATAAATTAACATCACGTACCTTAGGATGTGCATTCTAATAATAACTAATAACTTTTGTTTAATATAAATTACAATTAGAGAAAAAAAATTAAAAGGAGAACATCACCCGATTTTGCGCAAAAAACTTTTTGGCACACACAACACTTCTACCTTCACAACACCTAAATATAAT
>JAHWFO010111641.1:47199-61231 GCA_023313115.1 Rhysida immarginata | reverse complement strand
CCGATACCATTTCTACTTTCACAACACCTAAATATAATGAGATCGCCTGCCTATTTGCATTAAATTTATTAAATAAAGAGGAAAATCATCTAAATTTTGAGAAAAGCTACATTTTATTTGCCATGTCTCCGAAAAGACGCGAGTGGTCTTCCGATATCCGAGAATGTGTCATAAAACATCACGTAAATGGCTTATCATTGGGGAAAATTGGAGAAGCGGTAGGAATTTCAAAATCCACTGTACAGAACATTGTTGATAAATACAAAAATACAGGGCAAGTGAAAAATTTGCCAGGAAAAGGTCAGAAAAGGAAGACTTCCCATTATCAGGATAAAGTCATCAGCAAGAAGGTGAAACAAGATACGTTTATCAGCGCAGCAAAAGTACCGGGAGAATTTCAAAATGAAGAGGACATCACAGTTACACCTCAAACTGTACGAAATCGATTACATAAAGCTGGCTACAATGGCAGAATTGCGCTCAAGAAGCCATGGATAAACAAACTGAACTTGAAGATGAGAATGACATGAGCCAATAAACATCGAGATGGCCCTAAACTTTTTTTGGGATCGGATAATATGGTCTGACGAGAGCAAATTTAACTTATTTAGCCATGATGGGGCCAAAAAAGTATGGAGGAAGAAAAATGAAGTGCTCAATCCCAGTTGCATCAGACCAACCACCCCCCCTCCCCCCGCGCCCCCCGCCCGTCATGCTGCGGGGGGTGTATGACAAGTAAAGGTGTTGGAAATCTTCTGCCGAAAAGTTGGGTCTTGCGAGTAATTGTGTGTTCCAGCAAGATAATGACCCAAAACACACTGCTAAAGTTGTCAAAGACTACTTCAAGTTCGAAGATATCTTGTTGGATTGGTGTGCACAATCTCCAGACTTAAATCCCATAGAGCATCTATGGGAAGAGATGAAGAGAAGGCTTGCGAGTAGACGTCCAAAGAACAAGGATGAACTGAAACAGATGCTGCAAGATACATGGGATGCTATTGAGCCTAGAGTGTGCGAAAAACTAGTTGCAAGCATGCAAAATTGTTGTAAAGAAGTCATTAAACAAAAAGGAGGACCTACAAAATACTAAGATGGTGCATTGAAAATTATTGTTTCGTTTTGTTAAAACGTTCTCCTCAAAGTGTTGAGTGTGCCAACAATTTTTTTTGCGCAAAATCAGGTGGTGTTCTCCTTTTAATTTTTTTTCTCTAATTGTAATTTATATTAAACAAAAGTTATTAGTTATTATTAGAATGCACATCCTAAGGTATGTGATGTTAATTTGTGCAGGCTGGCTGTTGCTTGTACTTTGTGTAATAAATGGTTTAAGTTGTAGTTTTACATAGTGCCAATAATTTTTTTGCTCACTATATATTTGATATTGTACAATATTTTCGTAGGGATGAAATTCTAAAAAAAAAAAAAAAATTATATTTATATTTGATTTTGAAGGGAAGTATTATTTTTTATTTTCGATTTATTTTCAATTTTTTATCTGTTGAGGTAATTAAAAGGAGTTATTGAATTATGTTCTTGAACGTTTTAATGTCACTTTATAAAGTTAGAAATCATGTGTGTTTCCAAGTTCCTAAAAATTTTAAGAATTATGGAATTAGTGAAAGAAAATTCTGTATTCCTAAAATTTTTAACACAAATATAAATTGGATCCCTTATTACATAAATTATATATGGTTAAGATTCGAAAGGCTATTTGTAATTAAGTTCTGAGGAGTAAAAAAAAAATTTTATTGTTTTTGTAAAATAAATATTTTTAATTTTTTTGTTTAATTAATGTTAATTTAGAGCTATGTCTTGAAAAGGTTTTTTGTGGGTGTATCTCTATTTCGTTTGTTAGATGAATATCAAGTATTTAATATAAATTTATATTGTATTTTTAAATTTCAAAGAAAATAAAACAATAATCTAATATATTGTATATTTATTATGTGAAGTGATTTAATTGCTGAAAGAATTATGAAAATTAATTATCAAAAACTTTCTTTGGAGATCAAATTTATTTAAACAAATAAATAAATAAATTTTAATACTTTTCTGGAAATTTTATTTATTTATTATTTTCAAAAATAGTCTATTTTGGTTGACACAATCAATAATATCGTACACAGCCAAATTTTTTTGAATAATTTTTTAAAACAAAGACAAAATTTTTAATAATAATAGCACAGAACACTAAACGAAAACCTAAAATGTAGGGTCAAAAGTGGCACCATCTGACGGCAAAGCCAATAAACTATTATTTTTTTTTTGGACCCTCTTCCACCAAGTGAATGGGCAGGCTTTAATCTTGTAGGCTTTACTCCAAATGAGAGTAACAGGGACGACAAGTTATGAGTTTCAATTTCAGTTACAGTGATGGCTATAGCATGGTATTTATCGACCTTGGGCTATAGCATGGTCTTTCTATCCCTTGGTCTGTGCACAGGTCCTATTCGGTTGGGCTATTGTCAGGGACACACTATAGATGGCGTTAAAAACGACTCTTATTGCACAGTTTTACCCTACAGGAACCATGGAAAAAATTATTTTTTCTTCCTTAAACACATTAATAATTTTTAGAAACAATAGTATAATTCAGTAATTATAAATATATTAACATTAAATTGATAAAAATTTAAAATTTTTTAAATAATTATTTGTTTAATGGTAATAACATTATTAGAGTTTTGTAGCATTGATTAAATTTATTATCAATTAATTTTTATTTACATTTTATTTTTTGAGGTTTTATTGAGGTAATACTCCTTTACATAATTTATAATGATGGAAAGTAAATAAAATAAACTTTAAAAAATGCATCTGTTTAAGAATTCACCAAGTGGTCGAAATATGAAATGTAGACTGCTTAGGTGGCGAAGAGGCTGACTTCTGAGTTGCTTGGTCGCGTGTTGGAGTCCCGCCTAAGGGATGGACATTTGTATTTTTCCGTTATTAATAAAAGCTTACTTTCTTTATCCACTTATCAGTCACACGATTAAATTCGTTTAGGCTGAAAAGAAGAAGAAGAAATGTGAGATGTTGACAAGTTATTATATGAATTAAAGATCTACAAATGAAAATCAGCCTTTCTTCAAATAACTGGACAACATTTCAAATTTCAATCATTATTTACATATTTACTAAAATTTGTGAACTCATCAAACATATATTACTTTAAATTTATCTCGTTTAATTTCAATCCTTACACGTTATGTAAAGGAGAATTACTTAAGAGCCTACTGAAGAGTCGCAGCTATCGCCATCTGGCGGACAATATTGTCTACGAACCAAACTTTAACTTAGAAAACAATAGCCGTGCACAGACCAGGGATAGAAAGGCCATGGCTATAGAAAGAAAGGACAGCATGGCGCAATGGGGCACTGAATGTCTGAAAGGGGCATTGAATGCAGCTAAATTCTTAAAGTTAATAAAAACACATGCATTTCAGTGGCCTACATTTATATTTTTCTATTCTGACTAGGTCATGTGACCTATGACGATTTTCTGACTTGCATCTGAGCTGATCTGAGTCGAAGTGCCGAACGCAAAATCTGAAAATCTGACTGACTTGAAGACTGAAGCGACATCGACCTGCAGAATAGATCATTAGATAGTTCATGGAGCAACCCAACGTGGCTAATTTGAAAATAAACATGACAATTAGTAATGAATCCTCACTATCCCGAGTCCATTAAAACAGCGTAACGACAATAAGGCTACTATCAGCTGTAGCCATTTTCGAGAGCGAAGAAAACGAAATATTTTTAATCCTATCGGAATAAAAATACAATCATTGTCCTGTAGTAGGAGGGAAAAGTTTTCATATCGAAACGATCGCCTGTCAAACTTTTATTTGTTCGTAGCACACCTTAATTATGTTTATTTTTTCTTAATTTTTTTTCGCGGCAAGGTCATGCAATTTCACAATGCATAGCTGTACCGCGGTACACCCTTTTGAAAACGGATTAAAACTAAACCAGTTTTTTCCTTATCTTTTGTTATCCTTGACCCCTGCTACAATGGACAGAAGAGGCTACGTCATGGATTAATTTTCTGACTTCCTCAGTCAAGAATTTTTCGACTTTCCAAACGTCACGATTCTGACTGGATTTAATCTGTCACAAGTCCTTTGCCGAACACGTTTTCGGAGCAGTCAGTCAGTCAGAATCAGTTGCCGAACGCTTCGCGCCTCTGATCCAGTCAGATCTGGCTCAGATCTGAGTTGCCGAATACGCCTTCTTTGTTACTTTGTGATGCCACGAAAAAACGTCCTCAATGGTGATATAGTCCTCGATAATTTTTAAAGTATAAATATCCCATTTTTCAACAATTTATGCACTATTTTTGTAGTATAAAATTGCGAATAAGGATTGCATTAAGATTTTTTAACTTTAAACCTTATACCGTTGATCTGTATTATCCCTCAACATTTTATTATTGCGAATTAAAACGTGAAAGCTTATTGAGGAATACTACTTCTTGCGGACGAAGCGGTTTGTTTTGACAGTAAAGTCTTCTCGGTCTTTTACATTTGCCATGAATTTTGGAAAGTAGCCGAGGAAGATACTTTCTACTTCATCTTCTGAACTAGCCAAAAATTCTATGGCGAAAGCGTATAAAATAGTCATCAGCCATATAAGAAGTTTGACTTCTCCCTTCTTCCCTCTCCACATCGTGAGCTGGAGTAACTGGAGCACAAGCAGCAAGTGGAGGGAAATTTTTCCCTTCCCTTGACTGGTGGAACGCAGAGTAGGACCACTAGCGATGCTCCGATAAATAAGTAGAATGCCATGGAGCAAAAACAGAGTGCTTTAGAGCAACGAGTGGAATTCATCCTAAGTTCCTTCTTGATCAATCTTGTGTTTTATCTTCTTTAGCTTATCTTTCTAAGTAAATGAAGTGAGAAGATATTTGAACTTTTGAAAAGCTTTGATTAGCGTTTTCTCAAACAATTTTTCTTGTACATTTTTCTCTGGTTCTACTGAATGAATTTTCAAAAATTTGGTTATTTTGCAAAGAGGGAGTGTATTGAATACAGCATGACGAAGCTATAAAAATAGTTTATAACCCCTCAAAAACTGTATTTGTATTATTAAATCTTCAGGTGCTCAAAATAATGCATTTAAAAAGATACAATTTCACCTAATGCACCTTGTATTGAAAAAGACCTGTTCTTTTCGATGGTGTAAAGTAGATCTCTGTAGCTCAAATAGAAATTTCAGAAAATGTACTGAAAGTGAAAATACTAATTTGGCTGTAACTGTGCAAATAAATAATTTAATTAAAATACACTGTATATTAATAAATAAATAAAAAAAAATCCATTTTTGCTTAGAATGTCGCCTTGAGGCCTTTACTTGTTATGAGGCTAACTGTCCATTAGAGGTCTTATTTAGTTTGAGTTTGTTTATCAGAAGAATCTAAGATGACCCCTAAGAAGTATATTAGCTATGATATATACTCGTATTTGATTATCAAACATTTCATTTTCTTCATACCTTTTTTAATAGGCTGGAATGCATTTGCTCAACCAATACGATTTAATATTGAATTTTCGTGTCAATCCGTGAAATTTTTTTTTTTTAATATACATATAAAGCCCCACACCCTTGTGTTCCCTGTGAACTAAACTCACGATCAACGAGCTAGAAGAGTAAAACTAGCTCATTGCTCACGATAACTTACTGAAATGACAGCATTTCATTTCCCATCACCAAAAATAATACGAAAGCAACTTCTCAAAAAGATGGCAAATTCAAAACTGCTTTGATGTGAAGGAAGTTACATTCTGTTCTGATGAAACGAAATTAGCGTTTAATATACATCACTGATCACAGTACTAGTAGGCCCCTGTTTTACGTCCGCCGGAGTTTGCCCGTGTGCGAAAATTTGAAAATTTTTTATAATGGGACCCTAGGGGAAATCTAGTTTCATTTTAAGTCTGCCGTTCCGGAACTGATTACGGACGTAAAAATGGGGCCTACTGTAATTACACAGTACATTAATTCACTTTTTATTTGAATTACCTGTCGCCAAAAACTAATACGAAAGTGGCCTCTCAAAAAGAAGCCCGTACGTGCTTTTCATTGTTGTATTTTAATTATCCCATGTTAAATAAAATCATAAATGAAATAATTTTGTTTAAATGTACGAGGGTGGGCTGAAAAGTAATGCCTCCAAGGCCATAACACTTTTATTTTTTAACGAATTTAAAATTTTTTTTTTTTCAAATGATGGCTTATTTTGTTCTCTTTTCAATGCATTATTCACTTTTCAACATAGTCCCCATCTCTGTCCACACACTTTTGCCAACGTGACACTAGTCGTGACATCCCGTCGGAGAAGAAGTCCTTTGGTTGTTTTCGACACCAGGATCGAATCGCGTCTTTCAGCTCGTCATCAGAGCTGAATCGATGTCCTTTAAGCTTTGGGAACAAGTGAAAATCGCTGGGAGCGAGGTCAGGGCTGTACGGCGGATGCGGTAGAACCTCCATGAACTTCAGTCGCTGCAACCCTTCTTTTGTTTCTCGACTTGTGTGCGGACGTGCATTGTCGTGCTGCAGAATAGGGTCCATACCCTTCCGAACTCGGAGCAACCGGGCGCGAAGCTTCTCTAGCGTTTGCACGTACTGTTTTGAGTTGATCGTGGTTCCTGGTTCCAAGAAGTCAAGGTGGACAACACCCTGGAAGTCCCAAAAGATGGTCAACATGACTTTCCCTGCTGACTTGACAACCCTGAACTTTTTGGGACGTGGAGATGTTGCATGGCGATATTCCAACGATTGTCGTTTGTTCTCTGGGTCAAAATGATGTGCCCATGATTCATCCCCCGTGAGAATGCGCTGCAGAAAAGCCTCACCCTCACGCTCGTACCGGGCCAACAAAACCTGGCAAACGTTCTTTCTCTTCTCTTTGAGTTCAGGAGTGAGCATATGCGGTACCCAATGAGCACACACCCTACGATATCCCAGCAACTCTGTTATGATAACGTGCACTCTCTCCTTGGAAATTTGGAGCTCTGTAGCGATGTCATATTGCTTAATTCGGCGGTTGGAACGAATCATTTGATCGACACGAACTCGATGTTGCTCGTTTGTTGCTGTGATTGGTCGTCCACTGTGGGGTTGATCAGCTAGGCTAGAGCTTGCCGGGTTTCGTTCTTTCACTAATCTTGCCCATCTTCTCACTGTACTGACGTCAAAAGTTGCATTGCCGTATACAGCTGTCATTCGGCGATGAATTTGGACAGGATCGCAACCTTCAGCTGTCAAAAACTCAATCACTGCGTGCTGTTTCAACCTGACTTCCATGTAGGTCGCCATTATGTTTCATTTTCAGCACACCTACACATCTAGTGACTTAGACATAAAGTGTTTTTGAAAGAGAACAAAACAAGCCATCATTTGAAAAAAAAAAATTTAAATTCGTTAAAAAATAAGTGTTATGGCCTTGGAGGCATTATTTTTCAGCCCACCCTCGTAGACCTGCCTCATTAATATTTACCGATTGTATATAATAATACTAGACCGTGAGACCTGGTGCCAAGTTTGCTTTGTATATTCTATAAAAAAAAATTAAAACCCACACCCAACTAAATCCCCATTCGTTTGGGATGTAAAAAACCGTATATACCCTGCAGGTTATTGATGCGAAAATACGGTACTTCTTCATATTTAAAATTTATTTTCATCTCTTACTATTTTCATACTATTAAATATATCTGCTTGGATCAAATTGATAATTTTCTACGTTGTCTTATTGGGGGAAAGGGGGGAGGGGACTGCTAGAGCAGCCAAGCCTTATGTCCAGTTTGTTTCAATGAATATAGAGGGTGCTGCTAATTTTGAACAAGAATGATTTTATCGCCAAAGCGGATAAAGGGAGCACATTTTCATGTTATAGCATCGTACATGGATATATCGAATTAATCAACATTTTAAAACACTTAAGAGAAAATAAATGAATATGAAAACTAAATTGTAAATTACTATTTAAGTAAGCTAATGTATAGAGAGAATTTAAACGAATAAACTTGAAGAACTGAAAGGTAAATGGAGAGGGAGTTATTCCTCACACATTTAAAAAAATAAAAGTTCTTTAATTTGTAAGAATTCCCACATAATGTTAAACGAAGTGAGCCTCAATTGCTGAAGCGTTGTGTGTAAGCATCTAATATTTTTTCATATTAAATTACTAAAGTGTTTCTACGTTATCGTCTACTATTGAAGCAAGCGATTAACTACTATTAATTGGCAATATGTATAACAGTAGTGAGTTTTAGATAACATTAAGCCTAGCAGCATTATGCTCTTGATACAAATAAGCTATGGATAACAATAGATCTAACAACTCGTAACGAGTTGGTTGATATATTACACTCCATATCTTAGCATTTAAAGTTCCAATGGCACCATATGGCCCATTAGGGCACGTGCTACTAAACCAATAACCATTATCATTATTTACTCGTTATATTCACTCATAACACGTTATTACGAGTTGTTTGATATACTACAAGGGGAGATCAAAAATTAAGTTGCACTAACTCGCCGCAGGAGCGCGCTGTGTGTCGCATTCTTGGGCAAAGCGGAGAAAGGGACATTAACTGCGCAGACGTCGGATAGGACGGTTGCTGTGGTTTCCTGTCGTGTTTTGTGTGACTAGCGGGATAAAAGCAATGGCGCGTCAACTGGATGTCCACTCCAAACTTAAGGTGCGAGCAGCAATCCGATTTCTATGGGCCAAACGGGTGAATTGCACGGACATTCATCATGAAATCACTGCACGATAACGCAACACCTCACAAGGCCCGCCAAACGTGCGAACTGCTGCAGCGATTCAAGTGGGAGGTTTGGCAACATCCTCCGTACAGTCCCGACTTAGCGCCATGAGACTTTCATCTTTTCGGTAAGCTCAAAACTGAACTCGGTGGACAACGATTTCGAAACGATGAGGAGGTGAAAGCAGCTGTCACCGTGTGGTTACAAAACACTGGAGGAGATTTCTATGCATCCGGAATCGAAAAGTTGGTTGATCGTTCGGATAAATGTTTAGGGTCTCTTGGGGACTATGTGGAAAAGTGAACCTACATTGTATGCTGCTATAGCCGTGTTGCTTTTGTATAGGTGGTGTAATAAATGGCCATACCGTGGAAGTGCAACTTACTTTTTGATCTCCCCTCGTACATGCCATATCTTAGCATTGAAAGTTCCATTTGGTACCATTAAAACATGTACTACTAAACATTTCACACACCATCATTATTTACGAGTTATATTCATTCATGAGACATCCTTGCACTTACACGTGCCATTAGACCAATACCTGCTATCACTAGTTACTTTTATATATTCGTTCATGATATGTTGTGACGATTTGTTTGATATATTACATGCCATATCTGGTTATAGGAAGTTTTTAAGGGGGTATCATAATGGTACCATTAAAGCACGTGCCATTATAGTATGTACGTATTCCGGCTATCTCACGTTCGTACTTGTTCGTGTTCTGTCCCATATTAATGGATTGGTGAAAACAGACTTTGAAAAAGTTAATTAGTTTTCAAGTTATCGTAATAAATACTAAGCTCCCTAGGAATAAAAAAATTCTCTTGATTTAGAGACCGAACTGCCCTTTCAATAATTGTCAAACACGTGCATCCTGAACGCGCACCATCTCATTAACGTTTAGAGCACGCGCAGAGCCGACCCATGTACGTTCTCAACACACGTTTTCCCGAATGCGAGGATAATTTTTTGTCTTCCGGCAATTCAATACATGCACTCTTTCTATTGTGTCGCAATGAATTGTGGGAATTGTGTCTACAGACAGACGGACGGACAGCTGGACAAACCGATCACATAAGCACATTTCTATATATAGAAAATGTGCTAAAAATGGCGGCGAAAGTAGAATCCGCTTTCCATCAACATGCTTTGAATATTACACTATGTGATATTTTTCTGTATGATTGTATATTTTTCAAGTGGTCGATGTGACAAGCACTTGATTTCAACTTTAGTTTTAATGCTGACATACCTAAAAAAAATTTATTTCTTAGTTGGAAAGTTATTTGTTGATTAATATAAAAAAGTAGATTCAAAATGAAAATTCTTCCTAATAATAAAGGACCTAATTTTTTGCTTATTAATGACCCACAAACAAAATAAAGTTATCAAAACTAATGCAGCTAACAGTGATAGTGATTTTACCGTAAAATAACGTGCATGTAAGTGTATTGTACGTGAAACAAACTTTGAATATTTTATGGGATATAACAACTTATACAGTTATTTTTATATCGATAAGTAAGGAATAGGATAAACATAACGAAATTATAGATAACTTCATTACAGTTTGCGATTGTTATATGTCACATGGTCTTTGTTCTCATTTTACTAATTTAGTTTGTGCTAAAATAATATTTACTACCAATCAATTTTTACTTGTATTTTGTTATATTGTCGCACCCGCTGGGACCTAACTCGGCGGTCAGTGACCATACTGGTCCCAGCTGGGCGTAGTTTTATCTTAACGTTATTAAATAAATAAATATTATTTCATTTTATTAGTGTATGTTAAAATATGTAAATATTTTCCATCTTTTACCCTACCATTGCTAATTTCTGCTTACAAGGTGGTGGTGGAAAAAAATTGTGTTGATACTCATTGTATCTGTGGCTTTTTTCCCCATTTTAAGTTTTACTTCCCAACTTTTTCTAAAGGCTTTATTTTTTGGAAAAAAAAAATAATCTTACTGCATGTAACATAGTTTTTGATTTGTTACTTTTTCCATAGCCTACATAAGAGAATCATGTAGGCTATGCTTTTTCCTTTCATTTCTTTAGCTGCAACAACGTGTTGAGCGTTCTTTAAACCGTAGTATTAGAAGGGCGAATCCTATGGGAAAAAATCCCCTCTAATACTATGATTTAAACTAAGGCGGGTCCTACTTGGCTCCATTCAGGTAAATGCCACAAGGGCGGTGCCACCAAAACTATCATTTATTCATAAAGGTTTCAATCTTCTAATTGGAATTTTTTAGCAATCCAGTTTAGTCACTAGCTTCATTCTTATAAATTACTTGCAAACATTGATGTGAATACTTAATGTCATTAAAAGTTTAACTTTTTTATTTCAGACGTACATCACCTTTGATTCTAGTCAAATTAATGCTGAAGACGACTTGGACCTGCCAGAATATTTACCAGAAGAAGACAGTCCAGTTTCTGACAAGGCACTTACCCGACTGAAGGGATTTAAGGAGGCAACTACCAACTGGCTCAACACTGCTACCAATTTTATTGCACGGTCATTTTATTGGTAAACGTTAGGAAAAAAAAAAAAAACAAACCCCAGTTCATTTCAACTTTCTTGGGATCAACAAAAGAATGCAAAAAACGAACTTGCAGTAGAAGTTTTTTTGCTCTAGAGTTGTATAACAAGAAGCAGTCGTTTTAAAAATAAGACCATAGTATATTCTGTGAATTACTATTTTTATATAATTGATGTTATTTTTATATGTTTAATTAAATAAAAACACAAAAAATTGGTAAAAATATATTGTTATTTCTTTCTGCATTACAATTTTCTATTCAAAGGCAAATTACATTTGTGCTTGCTTAAAAAGTTCCCCTATCAACCAATGCATGTCATAAATCTTTCAAACATTACAAAATGCAAAATTCACATTAAACTGCACGTTTGTTTTGCCAGTTTTGGAATGTGTGCAATTTCTTTAAAACTCTATACATATTGTAAACTCTTACACAACCAATTTAAAACGTCAATAACAATTCAGATCTTTGATGAAACATCTCCATTCCCCAGTTAATTTCATAAAATTGAAGCAACATAATTCCCAAACACGACACATATACTTGACCGATTCTAATTTCTTCTCGGTTATAGCCCAATTCACAGACTGATTAAATCAAAATAGATTTAGACCGTACAATTACTTGCTATTGAAATGTTGACAAATTACATTCCATCATAAAATGGTTTTGCATATGTAAAACAAGAGGGATCAAATTTAAAACATTTCAAAATTTTACTTTTTCAGCAAGATATAATTGTATCAATTTTCTACTATGTAATAATACTCATGTAATAAATTATTCTGCAATTTTAGTAATTTCTAAGATTCTTTTTTTTTTTCTCTCCAAAAATTCATTGAATAAAACAATAAATAAAAATAAATAAAACAAATTATTTCACTTAATATTACAGACAGGAGGGTATGGACTTGTATTTACAATAGTTCTAACACAAAGGAAACTAAGAAATGGGGAGATTATACTGATAAATGGTATTTTTCTTATATTTTCAGAAATTATATAAATATTGAGATAATGAGGGTGAAAATGATCTTAAGGCAAAAATAGAATGATCTAAATAGTGAAATAAACAGCATGGTTATAATCGTCAGGATAAGCAATTAACCATGGGTTTGTCCTTTAAAAATATTAAAGCATTAAATAATTAAGACTGACGGTCCTTTTTAAAAGTGCAGATTGGTTCTTAATTAATCTTTAACATGATTTTAATGGGCTCACTCTATCCATTTAATCACAGACTTGAGTTTTAGTCATTATGCAAAAGGCTTTCCTTGTAATTGCTAATAGCACAGTTAATAACTATGCTAATTATTAAAAAATTAAACATTGAGAAAATTTAAAAAAAAAAAAATTAAGTATTCTGAAACATATCACAGTGGCTTTGACCAGATATGGTGCTTTAACAGTTATAGAATCTTTTAAAATATATCTCCCCCCCCCCCCAAAAAAAAAAAAAAAAAAAGGGGGGGGGGGGAGTTTGTGGACTGGAAGAGTACAGAAGGCATTGAGAAAGGATGGGAAGTACAATGTTAACAGTGGCACGGTTTTTTTGTTTCCTTCTAACAATAGTAAAATTCATTTAACAAGAAAAAACTCATTTGATTTATGTAACTCTTAATTTGTTGACATTGCTACATATTTACTTAAACACAGAATTACAGCTTTGGTTAAAAATAAGCAGTAACAGTAGCAAAATAATATGATAAGCAATTTCAAAATAAGGTGTATTATTCTTTTGAAATTATTTATGGCTCTCATGTGCTTTTTAAAATTAAAAAAAAAAAAAAATCTAACTACTTTGAATAATGGCTTGAAGGCCACTTTTTTTTATAGTTATCTACTGCACTTGCTCTACAAAAATATTAAAGTCCTTAAAAAAAAAAAAAAGAAAGAAAGAAAGAACGAAGGGGCAATTATTCAAATTTAAATGTAATAGGAAGATAAGATAGAATTAGGAAAATCACTAATGATCGATTTTTTCTTAAACTCAAGTCTGAGAAACTATTTCTTTCTCAACAACATATTGAGCAAAACTGTTGAACTAATAATGATGTGGCTTCAATCATTTTTTGTGCTACAGAGAGTTCTTTGAGAGCCTAACTGACCCCATGCATCATCATCGTCATCCCAGTCAACATCCCAGTTGCTGCTGTTATTTGGCTCGGCATTCCCATTCTCTTCAAAATCGATGAGCAAATCACGGTCTTTTGTCTGCGTTTTTGACGACGAGGACTGATGGCTACTTCCAGTGCGCTTTGTTTTTGACTTAGTCTTTGAAGAAGAAATGATGGCCACATTTTCTTCCATAGTTGCAGTTTCCCAATCACCTTGGCCCCAATCATCATTTCCCCAGTCTAGAGATGGAGATTTGGCTGAAGATCTGTAAAGAGATTCAAGATCACAAGACGATTCTGATATTATGCACGAAAATAAAAGATCAGACACAAAAAAAATTACATATCAAATATGCACATAGCAATATTAAGAAATATAGTTGAACACTATTATGAAACCGGCTAATATGAAATTCTACTTAATGCAAAATTTTCTCCAGTCCAATCCCCATGGATGTTATTTTTATATAAAATTAGTCTTTTACAGCTTTTTGCAATCGATAAAATGTAGTTTTCAATTGAAAAAATAATCTTTTCAAAATAGAAAATGCAGTTTTCAAATTAGAAAATAAATAGAAAAA
>JAHWFO010111641.1:0-32199 GCA_023313115.1 Rhysida immarginata | reverse complement strand
GGGGGGGGGGGCATATTTCACATTCGTTCAGTAAAATCCCGAAAATCATTAATAAGTCAGCACCGATGATTTCTGTATTATCGGTTTCGTAGTATAATCAACTACAGATGCAAACACTTTGAAAACAGGTTCGAAATATTGCAAATATACAACATTCCAAGGTATATAGAATAAGGTACAGCCACTTTGGCTGACGAGCGCCAGTCGCGGACAAGCGTCGCTTCGCATGATGTCACGAAACAGAAACCGGTAATTGACGATCGGTTTAGATATTACGTAAAATCAAAAACACTAGTGGAAAATTTAAAATAATTTCTTTTTATTTGAGCCTGTACTTTTTAAATTACCCATATTAAGTAAGTATTGACTTAAGGACTTAACTATTTAAACGAATTAATTAATTAAACAGAATAAACGACTTACGTTAAGTGAAATTTAAAAAGTTATTTAACGCCGGGTGCCTCTGTTAGTGAAATATAAAATCGGGTTTGGTTGCTTATAAAACAAGAAATAAACAGAGCCTAATGAAAACCAGGCTATGGTAAACACTCACATTAAGTTGGGAATATTATATTTGTTTACACACTTAATGTATGGATAATTTGTTTATCAACAGTGGAAATTTCTATTTTTTTCACCAACGTCGGAATTTTGAATTCTACTGACTGATTTCTGGTGATAGTTTTGAAATTCCTTCTTTGGCTCGTTTTAAAAATCTCACGCTTCTCATAACGTTTATCCCGATTTGATAGTTTAGGTGATGTTGTTGATGGTATATGCGTTATGTTTTCTCCGATACTGGCAGAGTTTGCTCTTGTATCTGATGATATTTCAGGATTCAGTGATGGTAATGCTCCCTTCATCAACCTTTTCACTTGTGGGAGATCTAATAGTTCATTCTTAGCCAACAAGGAGAAACTGTTTTTCCTTGTTGGCTAAGGTTTATTTTTCAAATCATGCTCAAAACATCTCATACATTTAAAAATAAATTTTTTTTATACATTGTGTCATATTAATTAACTCAAAAAATTAAGTTGACAGAGACAATTTGCCAAATCAATCCGTAAAAGTATTGAGTGTTGTTGTAAATTAATAACTTGTATGCCCATCCTTGGCTTTGATTACAGCTTGTAATCTCTTTGGAACACTTTGAACAAGTTCTTGTAGGGTATTTATGGGGAGTTTCCCCCACTCTTCCTGTAGCGCAGCTTGGAACTCGGCTTTACATTTCCTTTTTTCTTGTGGAATTGATCTGTCAAGCAAATCCCATACATGTTCAATAGGATTTAAATCTGGAGAGTTCCCTGGCCATTCCAATACGTGTATCTTCTTTGTTTGCAAATATTTTGTTACTAACCTCGATGTGCGTTTCGGATCGTTATCCCTTTGAAAGATGATATTTCTTCTCAATTTTAATTTACTTGCTGATTGTACTAAATTTCTTTCCAGAATATCCTTGTAACCTTCCGCATTCATCGTCGCTTCACTAAAGGCGAGATTACCAGTTCTGTTGAAAGAGAAACATCCCCAGATCATAACAGATCCTCCACCATGTTTCATAGTGGGCTTCAGATATTTCATATTGAGAGCTGTTCCTCTGGGTCGCCACACACATATTCTTCTTTTCTGGCCAAATAATTCAAATTTGGACTCATCCGACCAAATGATGTTTTTCCAAAACTCGAAAGGTTTCTGGGAATATTTCTTTGCAAATTCCAATCTTTTCTTCATTTGTTGTTTCGACAATTTTGACTTGCTTCTTGCAATTCTTCCATTCAGTCCTACTTCTTTTAATCTATTTCTGATAATTTGAGTTGAAGGAACGTCTTTATCATTAAAAAACACATCTTTCTTTATGTCTTCGGTAGTTGTCCTGGGATTTATTACAGTCTTTTGCTTTATCAGTCCGTCTTGTCTTGCAGTAATCATTCTTTTCCGTCCACGAACAGGCTAAGTTGACACAGTTCCATGTTTTGAAAATTTCTTTAGGATCTTCCTCACACCTTCTGCTGAAATGTCATGTTTTTTAGCAACTTTTCTCAAGGATTTCATTATTTCATAATCCTTTATCACCTCCATACGTTTCACTTCCGATAACTCCTTATTTCGAGGCATGGTTGTAGCCTATTCAGTGCATAGAGGGTTTCTGATACTAATTAACATATTCATTTGTGATTTACCTGACGGACGAGTCCGTTTTACGCAAAAAGGTAACAGTAATATTGAATAAAACGCTAGAAATTAAGGTGTCAACTTAATTTTTTGAGTGCTCAAATGTACCACTAGGTAGAAAATTTTTTTTATTTCCTAATGTATGGGATGGTTTTACTTGAAACCCCAGATATGTAAACTAAACACACAAATAAATATAATATTAAATGATAGACACGATTTCTGAATTGTTTCTGTGAGCATGAGAAAGATTTTTTATTTTTAGCTTGGTGTCAACTTAATTATTTTAACCACTGTATGATTTGAACAAGTGGCAACTGAGCAAGAGGATGTATTTTTTGATATTTTCTCATAATTTTTACTATACGAATTATTTATTTCTTGAAAAACTTGCGATTCACGACTATCGATTTAAAAAAAATTATTCTAATCAATGGAAAATTAAGACTAAAATGACGTATTTACGGTTTTATAAAGATTAAAAAAGGTTGAATTTGATGAGGAAATGTAAAAGAATCTCCGATTTCCCCCGTTCAGTTAATGAAACTCGCATAGTTCCCGTCGTCTGCTGTCGCCTGGTTTCTGTTTGATGACGTATTGCGCAGACGGCATTAAAAAAAACGCATCGCGCATCCCCAAGTGCTTACCCGCTGCCCCTGACAACATTCTCCAAGGCCTTCGATACTATCTCAAGAGCCCAGCTTATTTACGATCTTGCCTCTCTAGGGGTGTCTGATGTTTACCTGGAGCTCTTTGCCGATTACTTTCAGGATAGAAGTAACACCATCGATTACGACTCGTCCAAAACAAAAATCTCCAAACGAGGAATAGTTCAAGGATCAGGTCTTGCCCCCCTTCTCTTTGCAGTTTCTACGGCCTCACTAAGTTATGTTGACGATAACTTCCTCTTCGCCCCTTATTGTTTGGAAGAGGAGGCAATGATCAACGAGTGTCTCCAGCAAGATCTCACTTATTTGTCTAAATGGTACACCAGTCGTGGACTGAGTCTTAATGTGACCAAAACCAATGTACTGATTATTTCAAAGGAAGTGTCAACTACGGCCTCCTTGAAGATTCTAGGTATTCCATTTGATTCCAAACTTCGTTTTAATGAGTTAATTGATTCCCTTATTACTTGTCTACATCGGAAGACCTTTCTGGTGAAAAGGTTGAGATCGTTTCTTTCCTACTCCCAAATCTGTCACTATATTTCTGCGGTAATTGTGCCCTGTGTTGCCTATGGAGCGCTCTTCTGGTCCTCGTCATCTACCGCCAACCTAAAGCGGCTTACTGTTGCGTACAACAAAATTATTCGAACCGCCTTTAAATTGTCCAGGACTGACTCAGTAACGCTGACCTGCACTCGACATAAACTCCCGACCGTTATGTCAATTAGTAGGGTGGCTTTGACGTCTGAAATCGCTGATGCGTTACGAATTGAACTTCACCCGGTTTCGTATATAAAAGATAGGTTTAAGTGTGATGCTAGTACACGCCTTACACGGAGATTTTTGTTTGAGGTTCCCATTATGACCTCGACTTTTCTTGCGAAATGCTTTCCCTTCAATGCCATCACTTTGTGGAATGAATTGCCCCTCAGTATCCGGAGCACGATTTTTGAATGTGTCTCTCCAGCCTGCGTAACCACCTGCGTCCATGTGAAGAGACACTTAAGACTACACTATCTTGAATTACAATAACCTGTAATTTTGTACTTTATGTTCTGGAAGCCCCTCCTAGGGACGTTCCGTTGGAAGTCGTATGGCCTTTGTGGCTCGAGTGGTTCGGCGTCGCCTGAACGGTTTTTATCCCTTTTCTCAACTACTCCTATAGGAGTGTTATATAATTAATAATAATAATAATAATAATAATAATAAATAAGTTTCGTGACAGTGTACGTTAAATGCGAGGCGACATGAATGACCAATGGTAGATAAATATGGTCGCCCGTTACCTAACTTCACCGTCTGCGTCTCAACATCTCTACCATGTCTTCTTCCATGCATGCGAACAGGGCAGTATCATCTGCAAAACGAAGATTCATTATTCTTCTGCAGCCATTGCTGATGTCACCTTTGTACTCTTTCATAACCTTCCTGATTATGGTTCTGCCACATATATGTTGAATAGGATGGGAGAAATAATACAACCTTGGCGTACGCCCTGTCCGATGCAAAATTCGGTCGAAACTAGGTCGCCTATCCGTACGAAGGGGTGGTTCGAGAAATATAAATTCCTGATGAATGTTGTAAAGTGAAATGGCACGCCGGTTTTGTGGAACGTTTCCCACAGATAGTCCCACTGAACAGTATCGAATGCCTTACTGTACTCCAGAAGGCATATATAAAGTGCTGTTGTATTTGTAGGAATACTCGATTTGGCACAACAGTATGATCTGTTCCCGTGTTCGTCTTCCAGGCATGAAACCACCTTGTTCCTCTGGGATCTGGGGGTGTAAGTAGGCCTTCATCCGTTCAGGAAGGACGTACAGGAGGATCTTACTGGCATGAAGGATAAGAGCTATAACCCTATAGTTGGAACTGATGTCCTTAGCTCCTTTCTTATGCTGTGGATTATATATTGAGGTCGTCCATTCTTCGATCCACTGTCTACTGTTCCACATCTTGTTGCACAGGATAAGAAGAACCCTGTTTATATTGTCATCTGGGATTTGTAACATTTCTGCCGTGTTGCCATCGATTCCAGGTGATTTATAAGGCTGCACCGTTACCTAACTTCACCGCAGAGAAAATTAGGGGACACTACATTGGTCTTTTACCATTAAGATGGCATTTAACATCATTCATTATTATACTACAAAACGAATAACTAAAAAAAAAAAAAAAAAAAAAAAAAAAAAAAAAAAAAGACAAACTTACTTACATGTTGAACTTTTCCGAATTTAAATCCAGCTAAATCAATGAATTCAATCGGTGAAAAACTACGGGCGACTTCCGGTTGGAATTCTGAACATGTGATGAAGTTTCACGTAAACTAAAAGCTGCTCTAACTTTTCTCCTCTAGATATTTGATTGGACTTCAGAAATCGTTGTCGTCATCTATGTTGGTTATTGATGTTATTTTGTAAAATTTAATCATTTGTAAAGCGTTTGGGAAGTAGGGATCGATGCGGCGAGGTGTAGGCATCTGCACGCGGTCTGCCGTCTCACTGGTAGGATAAAGTAAAATGTGGGAATGTCTCTGAATGGAACATGGTTGGTTGTGCGCATGCGTTTCTTTTGGGGGTAACTAAAACATGATCGCACTGTGACTAACAGATTATCTTTTGCGTTCCCAATGTCGCTTCTGCCACGTGTTGCAGCACTATTTCAAAATAGTTGCTTTTGGGCCTTTTTTGGGAAAAAAAAGTCGCTAAATAGTCGCCAGTGGCAACCCTGCATTACTTATTTTACTTTAGTTCAAAAACCAAGCCACTATAGTATTTACTGCCTACGTTATCCTGCAGGATTAAAATAATTATAATCAGTAATTTTTTGCAGGTCTTATTTGTGATCAGAGCAGAAGAGATGATGAAATTTTCAACTGCCACCATTGCACAGTTTATTTGATCTGGTATACTTTCCAAGTACCAGATGTTTAATAGTTTGGACCGATTTAATGACCTCATTTCTATGTCACTTGTTAACTCCTCTTCAGATGTGATTTCTTCTCCTTGAGTATTTTTAGTATAATAACACGTTTCATTATCATTGAATGAAGCTCTGCATTCATTCATGCAACTGCATGCAACGTAGTCGCCAAACTGCACTTGTAGATCGTAAGATAATAAAAAATGAACAATTATCCTTGTAACATTTCTACAAATCTCTTGTAAGATTTAACACTACAGGCATTTTTCTGAGTGAATTTGAACAAAAAAAAAACCTTTTGTGTCATAGCTTTAAATATTTGGAAAACTTTTCATACAGAATTTCACATTATCTGAAGTGGTAGATGCCGCCATTTTTTATACGGATGTGTCTTATAATGAGAGACTGAATAACTTGCGGATCAAAAACTTGTTCTCTATACTGAGATGTTCTTTATATAGAAGTTCGTTATAACCGGAGAATTTTTGGCTTAGTTCTATGGGAAACCAACCAAATATTTTAAGAGTTTGATTATAAGGAGGAATTCGCTAAACCCGAGTTCGTTATATCGAGGTTCGACCTGTACTATTAAAATATATTAATATATAATATTATAGAAATGTATTAATATATACTATAATATTTCAATAATCTAAAAAGTTATCTACGATACTATTAGAAATTAAATTTTTTATAGAGAGAGGCTTTCATGAAAATTAAAATGTTTACAATGTTTAAAATTTTATTTATGATGTTACTTATGATAATATTTTTTATTGAATAGAAAATTTATTGTTATAATCTTTCAATAAAATTAAAAATTTTCTATAAATTTACCCACCACTCACCCGTATTATAAAATAATATGAATAGTTAAATTAAAAAAACATGGCTTGTTTTATGTATTTATTTATTTTAATGTACTTTATGTACATTTAAATGTATAGTATTTTAACTACAAAACTAATTTAACTAACAAATATCTTACTATAAATAAAAGTGAACAATTTGAATGTGTGAGCTTTGCAATAATATAATTGAATTTAAAATGTGCACGCGCGCGCCTAGGTTTTCAACAATATGAATTAAATTTAAAAAAAAAATTACCCGCAAACTGCACTCGAGCCTCGTTAATTATCATGATAAATCATAGCCTACAACAATAGAAGAAAGCACTGCTCATTGTTATAGTCGTTCGTAAATATAATAATCACGTGTTTTTTTGCTTGGCAATTGTTTTAACCGTAGTGCCGCATGTAAGGATATTGTTTAAATAATAATATAAGGATATTGTTTAAATAAAAGTTTTTAGATGAATTTGGAATTGTAATAAGTTTCACTGAAAAAGTGACACTAAAAAGAAAATTACTACCCGTAAAGCATCACCTGAAAAGAAACAAAAGTAAATTTATTTGCTAAATGAAGGTTAATACTCTTTGTAATCTGTAGTTAAACTTTTTAACAGACAGCAAAATGAAATAAAAAATAAAAATAACAAAAACATAAAATATAATTATCTTTTTATTATTTTTATTTGTTTTAGAATTTTATTTCATTTTGCTCTCTATTGTTAAATCGTTGTAGTTAAAGAGCTGTATGCTTCAATCTTTGTATAATTACAATCCACACTCCTTATTGTACTAAATCAGTTTATTTTTGTTCTTTTTGTACACTACATGATCAAAGGAGTTGGGACACCCCTGTGAACACCTGGGGTGTTTCTCCTGGACTGTACTGGGCCCGCTCATCAAGGTGGACGGAAACCTCAAAGTTGATGGCTACAGGACCATTCTGGATAATGGGGCACTTCCAGCGCTGTGGGAACACGTTGGTTACGGGCCATTCCTCTTCCAGCACGACAATGCGCCTTGCCACAAAGCAAGAACCATATCATCTGTAGCTCTTTCATCTGTGACCCAACTCAATGAAGTAATTCGTTCCAACCTTTTTGTTTTAGTCAGATAAGATTGTAAAACACGAGTTTGAGAAATAACAAAACTACTCACAAGTGATTGCAGCTGTCTTTTGTAGGGAAAAAAAAAGTGATACAAAACCCAGAGTAGCATTTCCTAAATCTCTCTGATAATATCAGCTATCCAGGATGACTTAATTCTTAGAACCCATTGCATTATCAATAAAACTTTTTAATGAACATATTGTTTTACAAAAATAATGGCATTTGATTTCATTAATAAACAAAAGTACGTATTACTCGTGATCACTTGTGAAGCTGGAACATAATGTACAGGAATACTTCAATTATCGGGTTACTGTTGCCACAAAAAATACCACAATAATCGAATACGTGATAATCGGAATAAATAATACATGTACAATAGGTGATCATTACCAAGGATATTTTTCAAATCTATTAATTAAATTTTATAAACAAGGTCCCGATTGCATTTTGAATTTACCAAGCCCTCCTGAACTTGCAAAGAATATTTCTTCCACTACTGATGCCAAATCATTTTCGTTTCAAACAAATTCAGTGCTTTTGTTTATATAGTCATTTGACCAAGAGGAATTCTCTTTTGGTTACAATTTTCTACACTGACAATAAACATTTCCATTTCAACCCTGAGATGACTTGTATTTCTTGTAGTGGGGAACCCAGACGAGGCCTATGCCTATAGTTGGCAACGTAGTCTAAAATATAGCGAAAAGTTGATGCATTTAGACCACACTCTCTTGCCTCATACTTATTTATTATATGCAACTTATCTTCTAAGCGGATCACTCTACGTTTCTTCTTGGTAGCTGTAAACTTGATATCCTGGTTTGTAAAGTGCTACAAGAAATTGAAGTTTTCATATCAACCGCGATAATCGAGGTATTCCTGTATTAAGAAACCTGGTGGAAGTAAGCAGTTAGGTTACATCTATGTTGATTTAGTCTTGTTTTTTGGGAGAGCATTGATTTGGAGTCAGAAGAATGTGATAGTAAAAAATTAAAGCAAAGTTAAGTGTCACATTGAATATGGAGCTTTGAAGAGAGCGAAGCTGGAAATAGGATATACTGTAGCTTTCTGCTTTTGATTTCAATAAGTTATGAATGTTAGATTCATGGAATTGTCTTTTTGTCAAAAATCACTATTAGTGAACAATCTTACTTCTTGGGAGAAGATGTTTTGGAAGAACCCCAAAGATATTCTTCTTCATCGACCTCTTTGTCCAAAGAAGAACTAGATTCTCTCAACAATGGAATGTCACTATGATCAACAGGCTTGTTCCTACATATAAGAATGCAAAGCATGTTCTTTTAAGAAGTTTCATAAGAAAGAAAAACCAAAGTAATAATAATAATAATAATAATAATACGTGTAATTCCTTTAATAATATTAAAGATATTTGTTTAATGCACTGTGTTTTCAATCAAGCTTTAACTGTCCACTTCAATATTTAGATACTTAAGTAAATATCTAACATTTGGTCAAGCAACAAAACACCATCATATAAGAAAAAAAATGGAAGCGAGACAAAACACAGAAAGAAAACAAGAAAATGCCACTTTACAGTATCATCGGTACTAACAACATTTCTTCCAAGTTTGTTTTTTTTTTTAAACCAACATACCATCCAACAGATTTTTTTTGATTGACTTAAATAAATCAATTTTTTTATAATGTTTAATAGCACTGATCCCTTCCTTCCATCCAATTGGAAAAATTTTCGCATATTCTCACTTAACTGTCAAAAAAATGTCACAAATTGATATATGCAACTACTGTTCAGCAATCCTTTAGGGGAGAGTGGGGTTGGTTCGGACGAAAATCCAATTTTTCTCTCTGTGGGTTAATCATGAACCAAATAGTGAATGTGTATATCATATTTTGCACTCTAACCCTTTCGTCATTTACCTGTACATGTGATTTTTCAGTAGACACACGATAATCCATAGACAGAATGCAGCAGGTATTTGAGAACATGTGAGTATGACGTAATAGTCAATACGTCATACTATTTAACGTATCTGAAATGAGGCAGATAAACATGGCGGATCTAAAGATAACCCAGCAAATGAAGTGACATGCTGTCATCGTCTCCTTGGCTACAGGACACTCCGACTCAGAGATTGTTGCGGTCGCCTGTTCACAGTTTGGGGAGAACTGGATGCTGCCAGTGGTGATGAGCCAACTGTTTCACAGAGGAAACGACATTGTCGGCACTCGGACCATATCAGGATGCCGGAATTCATCCGTTCTGTCCAAGCTGCAATCGACGAGGACCCTGGGAAGTCCATATGGGGCACTCGGGAGGGAGCTGCAGGTTAATGAGGCGACCATTCGACGTGTGGTGTATGAAGACCTCCCTGGATTATTGCTGTAGCACGTGGTAGGGTGTATGTTTTTCAACAGGACTCTGCTCCAAGTCATAAGGCCCACAGCACCCAAGCATGGATGACCACGAATCTTCACGACCACATCCCTCCCAACATGTGCCCCCGAGATCTCAATCCTTCGGTCTAATACGTCTGGGGCGTCATTGAGAGGGAGTCCAACAAGCATCCACACAGCAGCGTTGAAGCTCTCAGGCCAGTTATTGTGGAGGCAATGGCACAAATCCAGAAGAGCCATCTCACTGCTGCCTGCCAGCAGTTCCGACAGCGTGTGGAGGCTGTCATTGCGGCAGACGGTGGTTTTATTGAATAACAATATGTATTTTGTAGTCCTTTGTATAAAAATTTAAATTGTATTAAAGGCTCTGTGGTATCTTAAGTGCCTGCTCCTTTTACCTGCGGATGTCGTTTTGTTCTCAAATACCTGCCGCACCCTGTATTTATATATTTTAAAAAACCTCTGCAATGTCCGAAGCAACCCCTAGATGTGGGGTTGCTTCAGACTGTCGCGGGGCTGTTTCGGATAAACTGCTTTTCGCCATTTTAATGAAATACAAGGTAACTTTATCAAAAGAGCATGAAAATGTTATCACAACTTGCCTAACATTATCACATTATAAAAAATCACAATCACTTGACTAGCAGCTTAGTCATTTAGAAGCAGGGCTAGCAGATGTGACATTTCTACTGTGGCTTTCATTTTCTGTATCTACTGGTGCTCGCTTCATATCTTCCCTGGAAGATCTTGCCCTCTTTTCCTTTTGTAAGTTCTAACCAAACACGTCCGAATCATCCCTCTTTGTTGTGTCCGAATCAACCCCACCACGCCAGAAATCAAATAAAACCTTGTTAAGGCCTAACGACGCACATGGCCAAAATAAAACTGCAACATGTTTAAGTATAGTACTGTCCCTCAGGAATAAATGTCTAACTGTTAACATTTCTAATATAACCTCTCTACAAATTCACGAACAAACCTACCTCAAAAATTTTTTTCACACCCCTGAAAATAAATTTTATTTCTTATTTACTTACCTTTGTTGTGACCGTTCTGGTGAATAGATTTTCATAATCTGTATAGTGTAGCACACCAGGGATAATTTTTTAGGCAGCATGCAAATAGTTTCGACTGAAAAAATCGATTTGTCCGAACCAACCTGCATCCGAATAGACCCCACTCTCCCCTACATGTAAAACTGAATGTGAAACAAAGAAACATGGAAGTGAAGTGTAAGAAGATGGAGAGCTCTTAATATTATAATCTAATGTCAAAAATCACTACCACATTAACAGTTTTTTTTTCTTTTCTCCTTTTCTTTTTTTTTTTTTTTTTACCCCCAAAGCTTTTGGGGCCTGTGATTATAAAGAGAGAGTGAAGACAACAACCACTGAAATGTAATGCTCTGGAATTCCATGCAGAAATGTGGAAAACTTCAAATTTGCAGCATGTAAATAACAGCAAAGAATTGTGTAACTCCATTCAAAAATTCCATAACTTACATCAAAAGTCAGTATAATTATGAGAGATCCATCTTAAAGTTGAATGGCGTAAGTTAAGTAACCTACAGGTTGACAGCTATCTGTTAACCGTTAATGAAAGATTTTACAAATCTGATGAAAATACATGATGCCACGGATGGCATAATCACTTCCAAGAAAAATGTGGGAAACAGCAAGTCCTTGACTTGCGACACTAAATGGTTCCCGGAGAGTGGGTTGCAAGTCAAAACATTTTAAGGAAAAACGTCAAGGAACGCACATTTTTTTGTGTCATAAGTGCGAAATAAGCATTGTAACACCAAAGCAGTGGTGGGAATTTATAAATGTCATAAGTATGAAACGTTGTAAGTAGAAGAATTACTGTATGGGTCTTTTGTACAGCCATAGAACTGCCTGAAAGCCTATTAACTTGAAACAGTTTTAAAATATTTTACAATAACATGCTATATAGTAATTTTAACAGCTTCATGAATTTATATTAATCTTTCACTGCGTAATTAAATTTAGTTTTCATTCCTGAGAAGATGGAATTATGCACTTTTAGCAACATATCAAGAAGTTTTTTTTAAACCCTGTGGGATAAGTCAGATTTCCGCAGGTAAAGGTAAATGAATTGTGTGTGGATATATCAGCTTTACGCAGCAAAAGGGTTAAGTAGAATAAATAATAACATTATAGGGTTATTCAAAAGGAATGAACCGATTTCATGAAGCTATATTTTATTAAGGAAAAAAATACTACACAATTCCAACCAAGTCACATGTATTCTACTGGACACTTAAGTTTTATTTTATTTCAAGTGTTGAATGTGGCCACCACCTGCAGCATGGACCACATCAAGCATGAGAATTACTCCCAAATGCATTGCAACATATCCAGAGCTTTAGGCAGAGGAATGTGACAGAGCACTCTGGTGGCTAATATTCAAAACTCAGAAACTCGCAATGGTATGTGATTCATTCCGTAAAGTTGCTTCAGGAATGAGAAATAGGGCTTGGAAATAATAGAGCACTTCATTCTTTTTGAATAACCCTATAATAATTTAATTTTAATTTTAGTTTTAATAATTTTAATAATAATAATGGGTCATTCCACATCAATTCAGGCAGAAATTTTATAGTTTTGGCACTGACCTCTCAGATCTTAATGAAATTTGGTATATACAATTGCCCTAGGGAGTTGGTAATGAATGTCAAATATTATTAATTTTTTTTCATTTTTATGGAAGTTACAGACATTTAAAATTTTCGAAATTTGAGTGGGGGCTTATCTATGAAGTACTGGAACTTTGGTTGTATTTTACTTAGAAAGATGTGATTGGTGACATATGAAAGCTCTTTTAACTGTAGATTCTATATGAAATTTTTAAAATTATATTACGCATGTGCAAATATTTGAGTTTAATAAAAATATTTTATTTATGCAAATTTCTCAAAAGGTGGGTATTTTTTTTTCGTTAAAAAATTATTAATATCTTACACATACTTTCATAAAAACAATACAAAAAATTCAGAACTGTATTTTGCTCTGTTTTGAAGATATTAACTTTTAAAGCTCGAGTTCCAAGCCACAATACATCCGTTTGTATGTTACAGTTCTTCAGATGGACAAGGCATCCTAAGAAATATAAATTTTGTGGTAATATCAGATTGTCTTAAGCATTCTACAGCTGTTTTTTATTCCTTTTAATGTGAATTCATTAAGTTTTTAAAAGAAAATTCAATAAATGTAGAGAAGATACGAGAGTTGGTCGAAAAGTAATGCCTCCATGGCTGTAACTTTTATATTTGTTAACCGATTTTCAAAAATCTTTTGTACCTGATACTTACATTTGTCCTCTATGTAATGCACTATTCACTTTTCGACATTATCCCCAACCCTTTCCACACACTGCGCCAATGTGTGACCACTCGGGTGAACCCGTCGGAGAGGAAGTCCGGGGTTGTTGTCGACACCAGGATTGAATGGCAGCTTTGGACCATCTTCTGCAGCACGATAACGCTGGCCCGCAAACAGTCGCCACACACTAGAAGTGTTGCAACGCCTACAGCTCAACGATAAAAAACTGCAGTTCAAAGATGAAAGATCTTGCAACTTTCACCACTTCCCAAAGAAGAAAAAGCACCTTAAGGGACATTCAATCCCTGATGACGAGATAAAAGAGCAGTTGCACGTTGTGAAACATTCTGCTCAATATGGCTGGTGAGATTTGCTGAACTTCAGTTGTGATTTCCTCCTTCAGCTCAGGCAAAATCTGCGGATTGTTTGCATACACTTTACCTTTCAAGACATCCCAAAGGAAGAAATCGAGAGATGTGTGGTCCGGCGAGCGTGCAGGCCAGATGCCACGCGAGATGATTCAATCAGCAAAGACATTGATGTGTGTGCTCTACACGTTTCCATGCACTACTGCACACTAACTTTTGAATCACCCTGTATAATGAAGCCTGTATCAACTTCAGCTGCCTCTGCAATTCATCTCGTCCTTCAGGGTAACTTAGAAGTAACTGACTCTGAGGAAGTCAATATACTTTCTTTATTACTAACAATTCGACATCATAATGCAAATTTATATTTTCTTACTAAATTATCTTCTTATTTAACAGGTGCTCAATACTTTTCTGACTTCTGGAAAAAAATCTGAAGTTCTAAGAAACATTTTTCCTATTGATATAATTATTATTGTAATGCTGTTATTGATTTTATTTTTTCGTGTAATTATAATTAATAATACTATTTATATAAATAATCAAACGTAAATAAATGAATGGTCCCAAGGTTACACGCTTTCTCTTCCCTGTACAAGTAGTCCCTATTACCTGACTCCCACTGCTTGGAGCTCAAGCTTTAAAAATTAATATCTTCAAAACGGAGCAAAACACAGTTTTGAATTTTTTGTATTGTTTTTATGAAAGTATGTGTAAGATATTAATAATTTTTTAACGAAAAAAAATATCCACCTTTTGAGAAATTTTCATAAATAAAACATTATTAAATTCAAATATTTGCACATGCGTAATATAATTTTAAAAATTTCATACAGAATCTACAGTTAAAGAGCTTTCATATGTCACCAATCGCATCTTTCTAAGTAAAATACAACCGAAGTTACAGTACTTCATAGATAAGGCCCCAATTCAAATTTTGAAAATTTTAATTGTCCATAACTTTCATAAAAATGAAAAAAAAAAATTAATATTTGGCATTCATTGCCAACTCCCTAGGGCAATTGTATGTACCAAATTTGATTAAAATCTGAGAGATCAGTGCCAATGCCTGCCTGAATTGACGTGGAATGACCCAATAATTTGTTTCAAATTCCTGCAATTTATTTATTTATTTAAAGTATACACAATAACACAGTCAGATTTAAAAGGACAAATTAAAAATCCTTTCAAATAAGCATTCAAAATTAAATATAGTACCCCAATATTCCAAAGCCCCAATGGGAAAAAAAAAAAAAGGGGCCTATAGACAAACCAATTATTTTACAAAATAATATCATAAACGTACAATAATCTACAATCAAATTCAAAAAATAGATATAAGAAAAAAACTTTTTCATGAAAATTATATACATCCAAGTATACAATCACTTTACATTCATCTGTTTTACATACCCCTTCCAATAGAAAAAAAACATTTAATTAATCCCTTCCCCCCCTCACTTACAGGAAATTTTAATTTAGGAAAAATTAAATAATAATAATATTAATACATAAATATTTAATAATAATCATCCATCAAAAATAACATTGGTATAAACGGAAAATCTTTTCATGAATGTTCTTATATCCAAATCATTTAATGTTCTTATGAGTTTACATTACATGTACAATCAAATTATTTTTTTGCATTCTTCCAATATAAAAAACTTGATTTAATCAAATTAAAGGATGTTAACTTATGTATCCATTCTGGTATATTATTAAATAAGTCTGGGATATAGAATTGTCTTTCTTGTTTTCCATAATTAGTAAAAATTTGAAGTACTGTATATCAAATTTTATGTTGTTTTTTTTTCTTAATGAGCATTCTTGCTTCCTGCATTTTAGGTAGTTTTTCGAAAAGTAATTTTGAGTAAAAACTATATATTCAAATAATGTTTTGAATTTTAGGATTTTTAATTCTTTATACTGATACTCTATTGGACATTCATGTAATTTAGTGCCATATGTTATCTGTTTAATGATTTTATTTTGTATCTTAATAATATCTTTAAAATCTATTCCAAATTTATATATTGATAACCCATAACGAATTCGTGATTCGAATAGTTATAAGGACCAGAATCTCAGTTTTAGCCACACTGATCTTCATCCCAGCTTCTTCACATATGCCTGCAAACCGGTCTAGTGCATGCTGAAGGTTCGTGTGAGAAGATCCAAGGAGGACAAGGTCGTCAGCTAAGAGCAACCTCTCCACCAGGCAGTCGCCCACACAAATACGCTCATCGCCTCGCCTGCCCCTGTCTGTCCGGTCCATAAAGATAATGAACAAGAGGGGCGACAGTACGCACCCTTGGCGGAGTCCAACACCCACGGTGAACGGTCTTGACTCAATGCCATTTATCCGGACACACATCTCAGAGCTTTCGTACAGAGACATGATAGCAACCAGTAATTGCCCATCCACTCCATACTCTTGCAACACTTGCCAGAGCTTCTCCCGAGGAACTCTATCATATGCTTTTTCGCCGTCCACAAAGCAAGTGTAGATATCTTTTGCATATTCCCAGGATTTCTCAAAGATTTGCTTTAGAGCAAAGATGTGATCGGTCGTGCTTCGGCCAGGTCAGAAACCACACTGCACCCCTGACAGTTTGGAGTGGACTATTTCCTGACTTCTCTTCTCCAGATGCTGAGCAAAGAGATGCCTTGATAGTTGCTGCAATCTCTCTGATCTCCCTTTTTGAAGATAGGGATCACAATTCCTGTCTGCCATTGCTTAGGGGCCTGCCCAGATATCCAAGCAACCTGACACACTCGAGTCAGCCACAGGATACCATCCTGATTTAAGGCCTTTAACATCTCTGACCGGATTTCATCATCACCTGCAGCACCTTGCCAGTCTTCAGGGACTTAATTGCCCATCTGACTTCTGCTTCAGTGATACTACCGTGACTATTCTCCGCTCTAAGGAGCACCTCATGTGCCTCAGTTGTTGCCGTCACCGGATTAAGAAGAGATGCAAAGTATTCCTTCCACCTATGCAACACGCTCTCCTCTGTTTTCAGAAGCCTCCCATCTGAACTCCTAATAGTTTGTGATGAAAGAGACTTTTTTCCATGGAGGCGGCACACGGTCTGCCAGAATACCTTGTTTGCCGAACCATAGTCTGCCTCCAATTTCTCCCAGGCCTCGGCTTTAGCTGTTGATGACCGAAAGAGTGTGATCAACAGAGTGCGATCGCGGGTACAAGAGGCCAAAATGAGATTTCTGAGAGGTGTGGCAGGTGTTATCCTACAAGATAGAGTGCACAGCAGCACAATAAGGGAGTCTTTAGGTGTTGAGCCACTGCTTCTCTGCATTGAGAGATCTCAGTTGCACTGGTATGGCCACGTAATACGGATGCCGCAAACTGGCCTTCCTAGGCAGTTGTTATTTTCCAAGCCAGTGGGTAAGAGACCAAGGGGTCGGCCTAGAACCAGGTGGCTAGACTACATGGAGAATCTGGGTTCGAGTCGCTTGGATATTACCAGGGAGGACATGCGCCTGATGGCGGAAGATCGCAATCGCTGGAGATCCTCCATAGGGCTGCTGCCCGCACGACCCTAACGGATAAGCGTGTTTGAAAAGTAAGTAATAGAGTTATAAATCATTTTTCTAATGCGTATAGGACAATAAGGACTAACATGGTATATTAAACATAAAATCTTAAGTAACAATAATTTTAAAGAGGAAATATGTGAATGCCCATTTAACTGATCATCAAAATACATTTCAAGGTATTTAAAATTAATAACGTCGTTTATTTTAGGGCAGATATCAGGTCATTGCATATCAAATGTCGGATTTCAAGGTGGGTTCCACGCTTCAGCACGGTTTCCATGTTTAGTAGCAAGTACCCATAACAAAGTGGTACATTCACAGAGATAAACCTATCAGCGACCAGCTGCCTGAAATTTGCATGTCTGCGATGATATTCAATAGCGTTTGAACCCAAGCGAAGATAGTCATGACTTCATATGAATTATGCCTGATAATGCATTACGAGTTCAGGTTGAATCTCACTGCATCCAATGCCTCTCGAAACATCAATAAGGTATTCGGTGTAGGCACCATAAACAAACCTACTGTCCAACATTGGTTCCGAAAATTCCAGGCGGGAGTGACGGACCTGGCAAATGAGCCACACGGCAGACCGCCCAACGTGTTGAATGACGCTGATCTGAAGCGATCTGTGGAAGAGAACCCGTCAAAAACTGTTTGGGACCTTGCAGGGGATCATGTATCAGGGTCGACACCTTAGACACCTTAGGACCATCGGCAAGGTGAAAAAGCAGGACAAATGGGTCCCACATGAACTTACGGAAAACCAAAAAGAGTGTTGGTTGGAAGTGTGTACGGAATTGCTTTTGCGCCATGAAGAAGCGGGGATTCTTGATCGCATTGTCACCTGTGACGAGAAGTGGCTCCTATATGACAATAGGAAACGGTCAGCACAGTGGCTGGATGCTGATGAACCCCCACGAAAGTTCCCTAAACCCCCGTTGCACCCCAGTAAGCTCATGGTTACAATTTGGTGGAACATCCGTGGTGTAGTGCATTACAGCTTCCTGCAGCAGGGGGAGACGATCACTGCTGCGACCTACTGTCGTGAACTGCATCGTATGCACATAAAACTGTGTCAGCAACAACCTGCACTTGTGCATCGCAAAGGCGTCCTTCTGCTGCATGACAACGCACGAACGACTGTGCAAGCGCTACAGGCTCTGGGCTATGAGGTGCTTCCACACACCCCGTACTCTCCAGACCTCTCCCCTACCGACTACTATCTTTTCCAGAGCCTGGACAATTTTCTCCAGAGGAAAACGTTCCTAACCCAAGCAGACATCGAAAACACATTACAGGAGTTTATTGAGTCCCATGACCATGGATTCTATCAGAGAGGGCTCGAGAAGCTGCCAAATCGTTGGCAACAATGTTTGGATTGCAATGGGGGTTATTTTGAATAGCACGTGTGAAGGTATCCTTTCTAGAGGGCCATTAAAGATGACCTCTGCAATCCGACATTTGATATGCAACGACCTGATACATTCGGAGGTTCTATCACAGTATGTTTCATGAATATAAATACTATCTTCAAAGAAATCTATATAATTTTTGTGTGGAATCTTAAATCTCATTAAATGAGTTTTTTGAGTATTTAAGCTTAACATGCTAGCTCGTATCCAATTAACAACTTTCATTAAATTTTTTTGTGTTATCTTAAGAGTCAATTGTTTGCTTCTATGTCATATAAACAGACTAGGGATTCTTCAACACAATTAGGTAGATCAGTCATAAAGACGTTAAACATGAAAGGACTTAAAACTGAGCCCTGACGAATGCCACACTCCATTTTAGTCTTCGAGGATATTTTATCCTTAAAATATACTATATATTCTCTATCATTCAAAAAGCTTTTAATATCTAAAAAGTTTCCTCTGATATATAAATTACAAAATTATGGTATCAACACATTATGGTCCACCATATCACATGCCTTATTAAGGTCTAGGAAGATTAATGTGGCAAATAATCCTTTGTGAAAAGCATAACTTAGTTTATCATTTAGGTTGGTTTGAGTGGACATCCCTCTTCTGAATCCATATAGTTCCTTATGGGGCGATTCAAAATGATGTCTGGCATTTCAAAATTTTACTATGCATTTATTTTATAACAAACTAACCCGACTGGGTTTAAAATGCAGGAAAACTCGAATATATTTTAGTTGCAATTGAAGGCTGTGGTGGTGCAAGTGTCGCGATAAAAGTAAAGATGGCTGCGTGAATGAAAAGGCATATTGCGTCTTGGAGTATGCAAAAACAAACTATAATTTTAGTCCAGTGGGCATTTCGTAGGCAATTTCATAAAGATTGCCCTACTGACAAAAGCATCCATATGTGGTATGATCAATGTTATTACGATCCAGCTATATAACGAAATCTTTATAACGAAGTTTTCATTGTAATGAAGCAAATTTTTGGTCCCCACACCATTATAATTTCATTAAAACGAAATTTTATTTAGAAGTTGCACATTAGATAAGTGACAAATCGAATCTGTAAAAATCAGCAAATTAAAAATAGCTGCTCTTGTTAGTAAGACATGAATTATTTTAGGCCTACAAACAAAACGATTTGAAGATCACATTTCTATTCGAACAAATATTTTTAAGAAATACAGTATTGTTTTGAAACATCTTATTCATCACTATTTTAATTACTGTGTACATGTAATGTATTGTTATCAATATTTTGTGTGAATTTAAATCAATAAACAGTAGTATAACGATAGCATTCCGGTAGTTCCGCATGAGAATGGCGCAAGGTTTTATTACACTCATAATTCTTCAAAAAATACAGTGTGTAAAATTGAATTATTTTAATACATGCAATACAGTACTATAAAATTCGAACTAAATCTACAATGCTTAATATTAAACAGAAGGAAAAACTTAAAGAATTGCATTAAAATGGAGATATTTTAGTCACGTGAAATGGAACTATTTTATTCGCGTAATGTTACGAAGGGTGCAAACAAGACTCTCAGTGCATGGCCTCCGTAGTTAGAGGAGGCCATGCTCAATGTAATGCTTTTATTGTAATTATGTTAAACCCGGTGTTAAACTAGTTTAAATATCTGAAAACAAGAACCATTAAAAAATAAAAACTTTCATCATGTTCAATTTATTTACTGAAATTATGCACACAGATTACTATTTATAGCGGCAAAGACTTAACAGCCAAAAGTACAACCTCCGTTTTTAATCATGATTTCCGGTAAGGATGAAGCATTACTGTTATACTACAGATTATTTCACAATCCTAACACTATTGTACATTTAAAACGCTAATGTTGATTGATATTTGCCGTAATTACGGATAAAACATTAAAAAATGTATATTCTCGGTCTAAAATAAGCTATTTTTCATTTATTCTCAAAAAATTTGCAATCTTGATTTAACGAAGTAAACCGATGGTCCCTTGAACTTCATTATAATGGGATTTGACTGTATATTCAAGTTTACACATGCGTATACACCTATTCACACAGGTTTACATATGTTTGTACACCTATTTACACAAGTTTACACTTTTGTACACATCTGTATAGCAAATTTACACATTTATACACACAGGTACACAAATTTACACACGTGTATACTGATATTTACACAAGTTTTTACATTTGTATATGGACTTGTATTTGTATTTTATCATCTTTACAGTCAAAATTCGCCAGCAAAAGATAGAACTTCAAACTTGTAGCCAGAAAAAAAGGATTTTAATGATAAATCTGTTGGTAAATTCTAAAATAACGATCACTGTTCATAGAGTTGACAGCTCTTGAACGGTAGACAACAATAGGAAGAGAAACGACATCTTTTTAAAATTTTTAAACATCAATTTAAAAAAAAAAAAGTCATTTATTGATTTAACAATACATTCAACTTATAATGTACTTTGCAATAAATTCACCATCACCTAACAGAACTAATTTGCACAAAAATCAAGGGATTATTTTTGTTGTAACCATTACATCGTTCTCATTATAAATCTACAAGATTCCTTTACATTCCTTTGGGTAGGCTAAATGTATTGCTGAAGAGGAAGGCTCATATTAGTATCCTTGGCAATCTGAAATACAGAAAAAAGGATGAGTTTTAATCAATGATTACAATAATGGAAAGGGAAACGGCGACATTTTATTTTAGTTAATAGCATATTCGACCTCCGTGCTGAAATTAAGTCAGCCATCCTTCTTACTTTCTATAAGGCCCCGATACACAGCTTCCGGTGTTTAGATCCATTCTTGCTGCGAGAAACTAGCCATATTGTTAGCAGTCGATAATAATGAATGCTGTTAAGTGGAAACGCATTTCAGATCACGAGTCAATAAAAAATAATCGTAACAATAATGAATAAGAAAACGTGTTAGCAAATAAATTTGGAACTATTAAATAAGTATAATTTACATTAGGAAAAAAGTGTAACTTACTTAGATTCCTGTTTTTGTTCAATTTTTCTGAACTGGTAAAATTTGAAGGAGCAAGACGAACAACGTTGGAGAATGGCTTATTCAACGTTGGGTTTTTAAGGGAGACTGTTCTCGCACTCAGAGTTGAAGAGGCTATCCTTACTGATATACAATCTTTAGATAACTTGTACCATCCATAGTCATATTAAAGAGTAGTATTAGTTCTGATAATTTTGTATTAATCTTCTTACTAACACGAACGGTGAAATCGTCCAGTATCGCTATCCGCCATGTTTTTGTAACTTGATTTCGTATCTCTACTGGAAATGATTCCCATTTCCTATGAGCTTGGCTCGTAAAGCTGTGCATGGCGCTGTTAGATGAGTCGGGGGTTCGTAACCACTTGAAGATAGATGGTACAACTTATCTACGAAGTACTGTATTCTTATAATCGAGTCAGAGAGCTAACCTAATAAAATGAGTTCTACGAGCTGGAAAATGCTGTGAGTGTACTAAAACATTCTTAAGGCAAGATCAGTCTTCATTCTAATGTCTGAGAGTGCACACAGATATGAAGGTATATCAAAATTTGGGAACCTTCACACAGACATCAAGGTACAGTAGAACCTCGTTTTTACAAACTCGCATTTTACGAAATTCCCGATTTTACGAAGTAATTCCTGACCCCCTCCTGTTAATTTCCATATAATAAACTTTAAATTTTACGAAGTGTTTTTAATGACGAAATTCGGATTTTACGAAATTGTAATTGGTAGTAAAAAATTTTACTAAAAAAGTGAAAATTTTTTGCGTGAGCAGCCTGGTTGCATTTTGTTCATTTGGCCTATGTTTATCGCCGTCGTGATCGATGATTAACTGTGGACTAGTTTCCACCGTCGCCAACAGAGGGTACCATAAGTAACTAGAGAGCCTAGAAAGAAGAAGTGCTTGCTCTTTGCAAAGAAGTGCTCTCTATGCAACGAAAGTGAAACTGAACTTGCAGTCTCACCTGAAGATGATGATAGCGAATTTGAAGGATTTGAAGAGTGGGAAATCCTGAAAAGTAAGCTGAATTTTCGATCTAAATTCTCCGAGTTTGTTAATATTGATGCGGAAGTTTTAACTTCTCAGACGTTAAACGATAACGAAATTTGCGTTCTTATCAAAGATGGCAGCGAAGAATAACCTGAAGATCACTGGAAAATACGACATTCAAAGCTCCTTAGAAACTCTAAAAAACATCTGTATGCAACTAATAAATGTACCAGACGATATTTTTGACAGTTTTTTGAATTTTCAAATATGCATCAGAAACAATTCTAATACTTAATGTATAAGCCTATTTGTATTAAAAAGACTGCCTATTAAAAATTCAGTGCCTATTCACGTGGGTTTTTTTTGGGTGGGGGGGGGGGGTTGTTTTTTATGAACTTCGGATTTTACGAATAAATATTATTGGTCCCCTGAAATTCGTAAAAACAAGGTTCTACTGTATATCAAAAGGTGAGAGTGCACACAGAAACTGAAGAAGACATTTTGCACCCTGTCCAGTTTACAAGACTGCAGATTTGAACCCTCATTCCATAAAACAGAACAGTAGGACAAAATAGGTAAAACTAGACTCAATATAGCCAGACAAATGTAGAAGGGCATTGCGCAGAATGGTGCCAGGAGCTCTGTAAGCCTTCAGACGAACAGAGTCAACACTGGAATTATAGGAAAGTGTGCTAGCAATGATTACGCCAAGATCACGGACATAGGGCTTGGCAACTTGCATGTTTCCACAAACAGAATAGGAGAACTCAATAAAATTGATCTTTTTTTTGTCACAGTAAGAACAGAGCATTTGGTTGCTCACATTAATGATAAACAAAAGTCCTGCTGAAGCCAAGTGAGCATCAAGACTGTTTTTAATGTACTAAAAAATTTCACATCATCTGCATACATCAATATATGGGAGTTTATCACCTCAGGGAGGTCAGCAGTGAAGATGACAAATAATAAAGGCCCTAGGACAGAACCCTGTGGAACACCACAGTAAGATCTATAGGGCAATGATGAATGATGTCGTATATATACAACATTATCCGAAGGAGTCCATCAACAATCCTATACGCACGCAATTTTTTTAATTAGTAACTCATGTTTGACAGAGTTGAACGCCTGTCGCATATCAAAGTAGACCACGTCAAGTTGCTGGCAGTGGTCAAGAACATCATGAGCATGAGTGGTGAGAGAAACAAGATTGGTCACAACGGAATACCAGAGAATGAAACCATGTTGACACGCAGGAACATGAGGAAGGACATGTTGTAGAAGAAATTTATGGATGATGTTGTCAAAGACTTTGGCAGTGGATGGAAAGATAGAGATCGGCCTATAGCTAGCAATAACAGTCCATTTGGCAGAAGCTCCCTTACAAGACAGAAACCACAACCGCACTCTTCCATATTTTAGGATAGTGACCACCTTGTAGACTCAAATTAAAGATGTGCCTAAGAGGAATAATAATGACATCTCAAAGACTTTTGAGAATAATGGCAGGAACTTCTGTCGGAGAATTGCAAGGCTTGGCCTGTAATCTATTAATGCTGTAGGCAACATTTCTATCAGTGAACTCTGTTAAGATGAGGTTATCAAGAGGCGGACAATAAATAGACAGTCCTCTGAGAGGTGTATTGGAAGAAGTAGAGACAGTTTCACTGAAATACTGGCAAGACAGTTACTAATATCCAATCCATCAATAATGGTAAGATCAGCAGAGGTAGTTATACTAGTTATAGTATATCGATACTTTCTTTTGGAGTTGACATAGTACCAGAACTGACTCGGGTGGGAGTGCAGCTGTTTTCTATAGTGTCAACGTAAGTATGAAAATTCTGCCTTTGAAGTGGTTTGCATTGTAAGTCTTCAGCTTCTCATGCATGCAATTTTTGACTTTGATGAGTTTGGTAAGATGCTGTGAAAACCCCACTGGATATCTACTAGACTTTCTACCTTCAGCATGAGCAACTGGTATGGTTTCACTCAAGATTTGAAGAAGCGTGTTCTAGTATCTAGTATCTAGTACAGAGGGTAGATTATCGCGAAGCGTGTTCTAAGCGATAATCTGCGGCACCTACTCCTACGAGATGACGGTTAGCAGCCGGGACCGACGGCTTAACGTGCCCTCCGAAGCACGGGGGGGTTCATGATGGAAGAGCTGCTGGCGGACAAACAAACCAGTGGCTGTCACCAACTGCTGGAAAACCAGCTATGGTCACTTGGCAAATGGGTCAGACTAAAGTTCTCCAACAGCCGTGCCCCAAATAGCTGTCCCGCCAGCAGTGGCCCTCAGGCCCTGGCCGTCACCCAGCCAGCAGCTGGCCACGCCTGAAGTTGCTGAACTCCATCGATTAGCAAGCCAACCGACGAGACAACCAGGCCACGGCCACCCCCTAAAAGAAGCGTGTTATGAAAGTACTTAGCCGCAGTGTCAGCATCACTGCATTCTAGCACAACTGTCCAGTCCATACTGCGAGCACAATCACATAAAAGATTATTTAAATTTCCAGAACTGCTTCAGCAAAGTGATGGGAGTTTTAGAACTACGGGAATGATGCGAAGAACATAAGCATTGTGATACTGGATGTCAGGTGGAACGAGACAATTTTCCTCTGTTAGAACAATAGATGCATGAATATTTGCGACAACAACATCAAGCATGACTTCAGGATGCCATCAGCAATAAGGCCAGGATGAAAATAAAGACAGCCAATCATAAGTGAACCTTCATCCTGACTAATAACTTTGCACCAAACATTATCAATTTCAGTAATTGAACTAAGAGATTGGCAGACTATACGCATCATTTTTAATCGCAAGAGCAACTCACGGAGGAGGCAAATGTTCTGTCCATGCGGAAGATAGCGTACCGCAAATCAAAGCAGAAGAGGCAACATCTGGGACGAACCAGGTTTCACCAAGAACGATAATAGGATAATCTTCCAACATAACTGATTAGTACAAAGTAGAAAGCTTCATACGAAGGCCCCTACAATTCTTATAGTACATCTCCATACTACTAGAATTAATCACCAACTGAGCCCTCTGATGCTGAAATAGGCATAATTTGATCAGATTAGATAGGGACACTGAATCCATCACAGCACCATCTGACAAAGGAGATGCTTCCTTAGCCATATTTTCATGTACAAGTGATCTTGTCATCTTGTTCATATTACCAGCCAAAGACAATGATTCCTCATTTATTACAAGCAACGGATTATACAACAGGGTTAAGCTGACCCTTAAAAGAATAACTAAAACTCCACCAGGCCAGTTTGTTGATAAATAAAATTTATCACCCTCAGCTCTAGGAACAGAAACATAATAATTGTAGTAGGGCTAAGATTACAGGCACTTTTTTTGACTCCTACACCCGTTTACACTTCCTCGACCATTTCATTTTGCCATTATCGGGCGTTTTTCCCTTGGCTCGGGATCCAACATACCTGTCTGTGGTGAGTTTTTTGGGGGTGTCGGGTTCCATTTTTATGTATATGTCTTCTTTTTCTTATAGATGTTGGGTGTCCTCAGATTGGAGATTCTGGTCGGGTCTGGACTCCCTCTATCGTGCAGCACCCTCTCAATTTATTAAGGTTACCGTGCCCCCCCTCCATAATTAAAGGGTCACATAACGCCATCGGTAGGCATTATTAAGCATAAGCGTCGCTATTAAGTAGCCTTCTTGGAGAGCTGAATATGCTAAGGGCGTATTCGCTCTCACGGTCAGGCCTGACTGAAAATGCAATTTTATTAAAAGGTAAACTTTTGCTATTTGATGGCGACCACTAAGTCTTGCTCTGTTTTCTGTATAGACTTCTTTTCCTTCAATTGATAAGGAAATAAGTTTTTTTTTTTTTTTTTTTTTTTTACTGTGGTGCTGTGGGATTGAGCGACATTAGATCCTTTTCAGAACCCGTTCGGCGATCCCAAACGTCGTCCTCTAAACAAACCACTTATCCCTTATTAATTCTTTTAAAGGAATCTTAGTTTTTAAAGGCCTTTTGCCACCTTGTGTTTTTGGGAAGGGGGACTTCTTAAGCCTCTGGTCTTCCTTCAGACTTTTTGGCATGGAAATTAATTACTGCAACATAATATAATAATAATAATAATAATGTAGCAACAGCAGGGATACAATCCACCGGATAAACCGGAAGATGAAGCCCTATGTTGCCCCCCAACAGGCCGAAGCCCAAAACGGGGTTATTGAAACATATAAAATAGACTAATAAAAAAGAAAAAAGAAGATAACAGGAATGATTATTATAATGATAATAAATAAATAAATAAATAAATAAATAAATAAATAAATAAATAAATAAATAAATAAATAAATAAAAACAAGGCCAAACGCCAGGCCGAGTCAGACAAGAAATTAGTAAAAAAAAAAAAAAAATGATTTAATAATAACTGTAACAGCAACTGGAGAAAAAAACCGACCAGCAAAACAGCTGGAAGGAAGAGCCCAATGTTGGTCCCCTACAAGCCGAAGCCCAAAAACGAGGTTAATGATTACCAATAAACAAAGAAATCAAGCAACATATAAACTAATTTTAGACCCAAGAAAAGGACACAAAAACTACAACAAAAATTAACCATACCCAACACTAGTCTAATAATAACTAACAGTAAAACGATAGCAACGACCGAATAAACCAAAAAGAGAAGTAAAAGATTAGTAAACACCAAGGAAAAAGCAAAGAAAGCAAAGTCCGCTATTGCCCAAAGAGGGCACTGCGTTTGTCATTAAAAATATCCGACTGAGAGAAGTTTATTAATAATAATAATAATAATAATATAAGCAACAAGCCTAAACACTTGACCACAGCAGTGTTAAAAAAACTTCTTTCACTTTATCAAATATGCAATCTTCTATAAATGCCTTAACTGTAAGTTCATCTTTAACTATACTTAAATAGAGTTTAATTAAATTAGTTTCAATGCTTACTGAATAAAACGGCCATCTAACGTAAGGAGGAAAGCAACAATTTCAGAAGTAAGTTTTTAATTTGGTTTCATTAAAAAGCAATTAAGCAATTTGATGCAAACATTTCCTTTATGTGAAATTCTTTAACATGTGCAGTTTAAACTACAGCTGACTGTACTTGAAAAGACCATTTTTCCTTTAACAGAAAAATGAAAAAAAAATTTACAGCATTTAATGACTTACAGTATGTCAAAGAATGAAGGTACACTTATATATATAACTCTAAAATTTGTTTAATACATAAGGTTAAAGGTAACTTTGTCATTTCAAACAAGTAATGTCCAATAGATATTCCAATAAATGCATTTAATAAAACTTCAGAAAAACTAATTAATTTAAAAATAACTTGGATAATCTATCAAATACCAATGACTATGAAGAATTAAGTACATTACCACTATATATGCTTTTAAGGTAAATGATATACCCCCCACCTTTTTTTTAAATATGCGAAATCACGAACACTTTCCCTCCCGGAATTAACAATCTCCTAATACAAAAAATTGGAATGGCGGAATAGTACATTCGCACAGACCTACCACGAGATGATACGGATTCAAAGAAGAAGACTATATTTTTCAAAACGAGGAATTTGATCATGTCATATTTATTGTGTTTGAGGCGTTGGAATGAATGCTTCAGCCATTTCTTCATTTTTAGAAGAAAAAAAAAAATTAATTTCTCTAAAAAAGCTTAGCCCATTTTCATAAAAAGAAAAGTCAATGCATTGTTTAAATACGTATTAATTATTAAAAAAAAAAAAAAAAAAATTGTCGAGGGAGAGGGGGATAGTAAATAACTCCAAAATAGCTCATCACAGCCAAACAAGTCATCTACAGAAAAAATTCCCCTTAATGAGAGGAGTCCCTACATGTCGCGTTTATTCAGTTCGGTACGTTGGCTTGAACGCTACAGCCATTTTTTAATTTTTAGAAAAAAATTAATATCTCTAAAAAGGCTTACCCAATTGACATAATATATACGCTAAGGCACAATTTAAGGTACCCTCTTAGTATGTATAATTTTTATTTGGTTCTGCTATTTGCAGTTTCAGAGGAGTTAATTGCACAAAATTGGTCAGATAAGTACATACGTACAGATGGAAATGTTTGTCGTTAGGTGAAGCATTTTTACAGGTAAAATAGTCTAGGTAAAATTATCGCTAGGTAAACAGTAATATAAATTTATAAAATTTATAAAAAGTTAGTAAAAATTTAAAAATAGTTTTAGTAATAAATTTAAAAAATTATTTTTAGAATATTTAATAATTAAACTTTATTTACACACTTATATTTATTTAAAATCGTATTAAATTCATTTAAAATTGTATGAAACCAATTTGTAAAACCTGTAAATAAATTTAATGTGTGTTTAGTTCAGTATAAATGGAGTTTAATTACTAAATTGAGTATATAAAAAAAAAAATTTTTAGTGAACCCTTGATTTAGTAAATTTTACGGTAAATATTTTTTATTATTTTAATTCAGTTACAGAATACAAACCTGTAACAAACAGTTAACGATGATTAACTTAAGAATAAAATAAAACTCTTTTTCCACAACGAAACAGGAATTGAACAAACATAAAAAGAAAAAGACCGAAAATAAAATGAAAATATACAACCAGAGTCTGTAAGCGCTTTTCGAAAGCTTTGCTGTTAACCACTGTGTAATTAAATTAAAGTAAATACAGTAATACATCTCCCCCCGTGCTTCGGAGGGCACGTAAAGCCGTCGGTCCCGGCTGCTGCGACCATCTTACAGCAGTCGTTGAGATCATCATCACCCCCAGAAATGGGGGTTGTGCGTAGGGCCGACCCCCCTGCCACATAAAATAAATTAAGGTCTAGAAACAAGCAGTCACTTGCTTGGGGCTAAAGGGCTGTAAAGCCTATAAAGGCCAATGATGATGATGATGAGTAATACTAGAAATATTTATTCTTCCGTATTTCTGTACTGAGAGGGTATTTCACTGGTAAATTCATTTAAAAATGTATTAAATCTATTTAAAAATGTATGAAATTCATTTAAAATTGTATGAAACCAATTTATAAAAACTGTAAAATAATAATAAATAAATCACCACCACCCACACTGATCAATCGAAAGGCTCACCCTTCCTCATTCAAAAGGAAGGCAGAGGCCTTATTGACAATAATCACTTTGCAACATAAAACAAATTCAAAAAATTCTTTTACTCTAAACAGCATGCTAAACAAACTACATGGCTGACACACAACATACACCAATAAATCTAAACCAAATGTAGAATGCACACATTTCTAACAAGGAGACTCCATGTACTCGTACTCGGACTCACTGATTTTGATAAAAAGAAAAAAAATTCTATGAATAGCCTTCACCAAATTAAATACCCATGCAAAGCCATTCGATGCATTTCTCAAAATTTTCCGAGAAAAAAATTCATAAAGTTTGTTATCATTGACTGCACTTAATAAATACCAGAGTTGTAACATTGATTTTTATTGATTCTGGTGGTGCAGTGGTGAGGGGGTAGAATTCTATTTTGCAGATATGGTGTTTCAAATTTCTTCCTGAATTTTTTTTAACGTGTATGGGAATGTGTTTTTACTAAATATATTTCCGGTTTTCCAATTTGCTACCATCATTTTTTTTTAAAAAATGCATCTATGAAGTATTATAATTAATGATCTACAGTGATAAGTGAGCATTTAAAAAATGTTTATTTATCCACATTTGATTATTTAAATTTTGCAGCTTTTGAGATTTAACTCACACAAAAATTAAATAATTATTGCACCATGTACATACTATTAAATAATGCATCATATTAGTATCTATAATTTATCGATCACCCTCCATTAACATTTTTAACTAGCACATTAACCACAAATTACAATTTCCTATTTCTAGGAGCCAGAGTTTGTTATGAACAAAATTAACTTTTATCTCTGTCTTTACCTACACATCAATTAGAATTTCTCTTGTGGTTTAAAAAAAATAAATACATAAATATAACTTGTAACAACCTTTCAATTTATGAAAGAATAACCTTAGCAAAGTGGAAAATTTAGATTTATGTTAATTATAATAATTCTTGTATGCATTTTATAAAAAAAAAAAAATGATGGTAGCAACTTGGAATATCAGAAATATATTTATTTATTTATTTCAAAGATGAGTACATAGAATCCAGTCAAGGCCAGTATGGCATATGACCGACTGGATTTTTAAATTCATAAGCAACAATTAAACATAAAACACATTGCACTATAGAGGATAAGTACAGTAGGGAATTAAAGGGCTAGGGAGTAATGTTAGAGAGGTAATGTTTTAATCTAGATTTGAAAACTTCTAAGGTAGGAGACAAACGTACTATTGTTGGAAGTTGAGTATAATTTGCTGCCTGCAATGATAATATTGTTGTTTTGGTAGGAAAATTTAACTAATGGGTTTAAAAAAGGGGTTTTGTTTCTTAAGTTATAAGGTTCGGTTGGTTTAGGGGAAAATAAATGTTGGGGAAGTGGAATCTCGAGTTTATTATTTAGGCCTTTGTAGATAAATATAGCTAAATAAAACGAATATAATTTAAAAATTGGGAGAATGCCTACTGTGGGAAAGAGGTCAGACACAAAGTCGTCTTTCCTTAGATTATAAAAAATTCATATAAACCACTTCTGTATGCGATGGATACATTTTAAATTTGTTAAGGTTGTGGAACTCCAAAATTGGAGCCCATAAATAAGGGAAGATTGGATTAATGTGAAGATTAAAAGAATAAGAATGTTTTTGGGTAAAAAATGGAGCCGGGAAAAAAGGCCAAGCTTCTGATTTAAGTAGTTGACAGAGCAGTAATATGAGCATCCCAGGAGAGATTATATGAGAAATAAACCCCTAGGAATTTATAAGTTTTTGAAGGATTTATAATAGAGGAGTTATATATTAATGAGAATTTGGTAAAAATCAAGTTTCTTGTTACATAGATGGAATATAATAATATAGGTAGTTTTCTGTAGATTTATATGAAGGCCATTTAGCGTGTTCCAATAATGAAGTTTTGTTAACGTTGAATTGAGGATAGAGTAAGGTCGGCATATAATAGAGTGGTGTTGTCAGCAGATAATATCATGGGTATAAGGGAAATGGTTGTAGGGAGGTCATTTATATATAAGTTGAATAACTAAGGGGATAAAGATGAACCTTGTGGTACTTCTATATTGCGAACTAATGTGGATGAAGATATATTATATAAGGTTAATGAATAAGTTCCATTATGCAAAAAACTAGCTATCCAATAGGAGGTATCGCATGCGCCGTATGCAGTTAATGACGTGATTGTGGGCAGAATTTCAAAATGGAGGAGTAGCTCATGCTGTTCTGCTATTATATTTGAAATATGCCT
>JAHWFO010111639.1:163-11752 GCA_023313115.1 Rhysida immarginata | reverse complement strand
TAGAGCTTGACGAATTCTGGGTGAAGACCATTTACCAGGCCTCGAAGTGAGAAATAAAAAAAATATAGGAGCTAATACAAAAAAATATAGGATACTATTTTGATGCATTATAGGCCTGTTTATATTAATTAATGCAAACCCCATTTTTTAGGGTTTTAGCATCATCTAAAACCCTATTAACGACGGTACAGATGCATGTAACATGGTCACCACGTTACAAGTATGTCCCATGCCATAACTTTTGAAATGCCTGACCTAGAGGCTTGAAATTTTCTACACACGTAGGCCCTATACAGAGGACAGAGCGAAAAACATAGTGAATCTTCTAGGGTGGACCAAACCATGTGTTTTTGTGGTGTCCCCAACTGACTTCCTTTCAAGTCTACCAGGGGCCCACTTGTATGAATTTCATGGTTCGTTTTTTTACTTTGGAACCAAGAGGGCAAAAAACCTGAAATTTCGTAAATTTGCAGTGCACTTCTAAAAAAATAAAACCAATATACAAGAAGAGTGATATAAGCCTCTAGGGCCCCGCCGGAGGTCCCGAGGCAACGCCTCCCATAAAGAAAGCCTCCGCACTGAAACGTCATACATTGTTACATCATCATACTTCGTCCTTTGTTAACCGCATTTCTACCAATGATAAGCTCTAAATTTGGTCGACTTATGATGATGTAACAATGTATGATGTTTCAGTGCCAAGGCTTTCTTTATAGGAGGCATTATAGTCATGAGCCACTACTGCTCATAACATTTTGATGCTAAAACCCTTTTATCGTTGGATAACAATGCCTTAACTAATTTTTGTTTATTGATTATACAGGTATATCCTATATAATTTGCTTTTTTTTTCCAATTTTCCATCGACTTTTCTGTCGCCAGATGAGTCCAAAAGAGCTTCAAATGGGGCAAAGTTATGAGTTCAAACGAACTTTGACCTAAAGAACTTGTGTGTATTATATGCTCATTTCGTTTGAAATTTATCAGATCGAAGTTTGTTTTACCCCCAACCCCCCTCCCTGAATGCTGGGATCGCCACCTAGCTGCCGCCACTGAATTACACACAATTAGAGGATATGCCCTTAAAGGCATATTTCCACAATAAAACGGCGGAGCTTTTGAAAATTAGCGATTCAAATCCCGTTGTCGCTTTACCCGTTTCTCCTCCTGGGTAAAGGCATGCGCTGCCCCCAACCGTTTCCCCAAGCGCATAGCAAGTGCATTGGTGGGGCTTCTCGGAGGCATTGCTGCGAGATAACAGCTGGGAGACTGTCGACTATTTTTCGAACGAGAGCCTCTGCCTAACTCCCGAACGCGGATGACTTTAACCTGCGCCACACCCGATGCAGAATGAATTCTCTCATTCGTCAACATCATGAGATATATGTTTGATGGATACTCTTCATCTCACTTCTCAACCATGACCTTTCTGGTAAGGGTGACCCTAAAGTAGCCGTGCTACAACCAGCATAGCTCACAGAATCCCTGAAGCACCCAAACTCCTGACCCACGGTAATAGCCTCATTGAGACAGGTGGAGAAATTCAAGTATCTCGGGATTGCATTCACGAGCGATGGACGGCAGGAGAAAGAATTGGATGCTCGGATCAGTGCAGCAAGCTGTGTCAGACGTGAACTGTGGCGATCCGTGATAACGAAACGAGAACTGGGTAACAAAGCCAAGCTCTCCGTCTTCAAATCTATCTTTGTCCCCATTCTCACCTATGGTCATGAGGCTTGGGTCATGACCGAAAGAGTGCGAGCGCGGATACAAGCGGCCGAAATGAGATTTCTGAGAGGTGTGGCAGATGTTACCCCACTAGATAGAGTGCACAGCAGCACAATAAGGGAATTTTTAGGTGTTGAGCCGCTACTTCTCCACATCGAGAGATCTCGGTTGCGCTGGTATGGCCACGTGATACGGATGCCGCAAACTAGTCTTCCTAGGCAGTTGTTATTTTCCAAGCCGGTGGGTAAGAGACCAAGGGGTCGGCCTAGAACCAGGTGGCTAGACTACATGGAGAATCTGGGTTCGAGTCACTTGGATGTTACCAGGGAGGACATGCACCTGATGGCGGAAGATCGCGGTCGCTGGAGATCCTCCATAGGGCTGCTGCCCCCGCGACCCTAACGGATAAGCGGGTTTGAAAAGTAAGTAAGTAAGCGATTCAAATGCAGGGGAGTTTTTTTCCCGCTGCAGTTTTTCCATTGATTGAATTTTGGATGAATATACGGGATTGTGCATAACCTTTTGCTAGGGGGCTGCCACTTAAACCGCAGCGTTGTAGCACACTCTTATGACGCTTCGGCAGAGAGTAGTTCATTGTGCGTCTATTGGTATCAAACAAATATGGCTGGTTTATTTAATGACAGTGAAGAGCAGCGTTTCATGGATAGAGTTCGTGCAAATGCATATCGAGAGGCAATGGAAGGAGGTGCGTCTTTTATTAATCGCGAATGGGTTGCGAACAAGTTAAACCGATCGGATAGGTTATGATAACTGCCATGCCGAATTTGCTGAGGGTAGGCTCGAGAAATTATCACAGGAAAGCAAAAACATCATTGCTAATAAAAGTGGCAAAAGCTGTCGCAGCTGAAGGACATGGAGTACGATACTGCTCTGTTTGCGACACTCCTCCGCTCCTACCCGAAACGGATGCGTGCTGTTCGAGAAGCAGGTGGCGGCCACACAAAATATTGATGTGAAAAAAAGCATAAATAAACGTACTTTTTGATTATCAACCGCAGAACATACCACTTAGTTTTGTTTATTTTCCAGACCCCTAGCAAAAGGTTATGCACAACCCTGTACATATTGGTAATGTTTCTAATGCAGTAACAGTCTGACTATTTATTAAAATATAGGAAGATACGAAATATAGGAGATATATAGGACATTTTTGAACGATTTCTTCATAATATAGGAAATATAGGAAAAATAGGAGAACTTCGAGGCCTGCATTTACCACAAGGGTATATAAAGGTTTATTAAGACAAAAGAGTGGAAAGAAACATCAGTACGAATTTGAATGCAATAGACATTGTGCCACCTGCATCAGCCAGTGTAAAAATATGGCAGAAAAATTGGTGATACAAGGGCTCCTTCATCACTATTGGAAAAAGGGGACAGTGCGCGAGCAGCAGCCGCCAAAATTTGCAGGGTGGAAGGTCAGGGTGTGACCAAAGAACGGACAGCACAATGGTGATTCTCCCACTTTTCGTCTGGAGACATGGGCCTGGAAGGGGCCTGGAAGATGCACTAAGGAGTGGAAGGCCCAAAGAAGTGGATAACGCAGCCCTACGGCAACGAGTGGAAGCCAATCCAGGCAGCACCACCCGTGGACTAGCAGCGGACATCGGGACATCACAATCGAGGGTGGTTCGACATCTGCACGCCATGGGAAAGGTTGACAGGAGCTGCCGAGTTGTGCCCCACGAGCTAACGCCCACGCAAGCACAACAACGGGTGAAGGTGTGCCGTCAACTGCTGGAAAAAAATCGAGCTTCTGCCACATCCAGCATACAGCCCCGACCTGGCACCTTCCGACTACCATCTCTTCCGGTCCATGACGCACTTCCTGCGTGGACGGCGCTTCGCCAATGTCAGTGAAGTTGAAGATGCCGTACGTGACTTTTTCATCCAAAAACCGGAGGAGTGGTTTCACGAGGGCATCTGCCAACTGGCTGACCGTTGGATGAAGACCATCGAGCATGATGGACTCTATTTTGAAGATTAGCAATGAGTGCTTCCTGTCTGGTGCCCATTTAAAAGTTTGCACGGTGATCGGCGACTACTTTTGACTCAACCTCTGTAGTAGTATTTTGTAAACTCCACTTATAAGAGCCCTCCGTTTATAAGAGCTTTCATCAACTCTGAGTCATGCATAAGCCGAACGTGGTTTTTAGGGCGGGGGGATTTTTAGGGGAAAAAATTTTGGGTTATACAAGAGTATTTACGATATATCGGAAGTAGTATTGATAAATGCTAAATAATCAAAATGCAAGTTAAATTTCGCTTACCTGCAAAAATTATCAATTGCTTGCAGAAGTTTTTCTTTCATTAATTCATATTTAAACCTTTCAACATTGGGACATTGAGCTACATCTTCAGCAGGACTCATTTCATTGAATTCAGATATTACTCGTTCCATCTTACACATAAACAATGGCTTCAATTTAATCCAAGGAAACCTACAAGTAAACAATTTTTCAACTACTGTTAACATCAGTGATACTTTAAAACAATGACAGTCATTTCAATGAAACTTTCATTCAACGAACATCCAGCGACACAAAGTGAGACATGATAAATGAACCTGTTCACCCAAGACAATGTGGAGAATAATAAGTTAACTGTACAGGATGGCCCAGATTAATATATACAATCTTTGAAAGTGCCGTGTGCGCGTCACACGCGACTGACGCAATTCAAATTGCGCGCGCTATGTGAGCAAGAGATGAGAAAAAGGCGCGAATCATGAGGATCATCCATATCAAGATGGCGACGCAGCGACTGAGTCTGGAAGAGAAGGTAGATTGTGTGAGGTTGTACTCAGCGACCAACAATTACTCAGAAGTGAAACGTCGTATGGCAGCTAAGTTTGGGACACCCGGACCTTCGTTGATAACGATCAAGAATGTAAACAAGAAGTTTGATAAAACTGGCAGCGTTTAAGAGCGTAAACGCAGTAAACCCAAAACCGTTGTTACTGACGCCAACAAAGTGCGCCTGCAAAACGAGTTGGCCAGTTCTCGAGAAAAGGACAAGTCGCAAAGGCGGCTATCTGCTCGGTTAGACATTTCTCGCACGAGTATTCAAAGAATCCTGAAGGATATGAAACTGAGGCCATATCATCCTCGCTTAACAAATCACTTGCTCGAAGGTGATCCCAACAGGCGATTGGAATTTGCCGAAACTTGGCTTTGCCGAAATTAGTAGGTAGTGTCATTGAGGCAAGGAGATCTCTTGATACAGCAAAGAAGGGGTAGCTAACGTGAAAAGCAGGCACGCACAAGGTACCTAGCGTAATTTCATTTTGCTATATATTTTGTTCACACGAAAACTTGTAAACATATATAAGAGGGGGGGGGGGGGGCTATAGATGATGACAGTTAATTGGCCGAACAGTTATCTGAGGGATGAAATTCAAGGTTCGACTGTAGTTTTGAATACAGTATGTCGAATTTCACAGCAGGGTTCATGCTTACTCGCAATTTACGCGTCAAATGGGCATTTTTGCTAAACATCGACTCGTGATTTTTTGACCAGCGAGTCAAAAGTGACTTGTTAAATATTGAATATCATCGGCTCATATCCTTCTCACCATATTTTAACCTCACTTCATTTTGTCACATGTGGTCTTGTTTAAATTTCTAATTAACTATAGCAGTAACTATATTGTTTGTGGATGCATGTAAAAATATAAAAGTTAAATCTTTCGCAGGTTTCAGGCTTGGGAGTCAAATTGACTCGTAGATATTTTGTCCTAGCACGAACCCTGTCACAGGACAGAAAAAAAATTTGACATAAAGAGGTTTTAAGATATGGATGGTTACTTTTAAAGGTAAAGGTGATATACGAAGAAATGATAATACTGTAACACCTATATGCATAGTTTAATAAAAAAAAAAAGGTATTTATTATTGATTAGAAGAGAGTTTATACATGTAAATATCACAGTACAGTGTACAGTATAATAAAAAATATACATTAAGAGTGTATATTAAAACTCTGCTAAAAATAGTTTGCAATCGAAGTTTGACGCTCGTTTAATTCTCTCTACGACATACCAAGGTTTTCCTATAAAATGTTTCGAGATAATGAGGGAAAACTGCATTGAATTAATAGTGAAAATGCAGGGAAATAAAAATTTTTCGAGAAATCGAGGTTCGACTGTATATGAAATCAACTTCTGATTTGGTGTCATTTCCCATTTAGGAAATATAATATTTTAACTTTTGTTCTTAAGAATAATTTTTTTTCCATTTCTCAAAAAAAGGTCAGATTAGGTGGTGAATGATAAAATTCTCTGTATGTCTGTCCTGTTTGCTATGCATTCCAAAACGGCTGGACCATTCTTGATGAAATTTTGCATGGTAACTCGTGTTGATCTGGGAAAGGGTTTAGGCAGGTCAAATTGATCCGAGGTAAAGGTAATGGTGGAAAATAACACTAACTAACAAAGCGCTCAAGAGATGGCACCAGGGAAACGCCAACCAATAATGTAACCTTCATTGTTCCCAGCAAACAAAAAAATACTAATTGCTAATATCCAAGAAGGATACAGCAAAGTTTACATTTTTACTTCGACTAAGAAGATCAGGTAACATTCAATGCCAAGGCTGTCTTTTTCGTTAGCTATGATGCTTGCCTTAATGATTCACGTTTTAAGTGGGATAGTTATAAAAAGTAATAAATAAATAAATAAGTAAGTAAAAACCATTATTATTCCTTTATTTTTATTAAAATCTTTAAAGAGATGTAAGAAATTATTCTAAAACAAATAAGAGAATATACAACTTCTAGGGCATGCAGCTTTCAAGCTTTTGCTGAACTAGATAAAATTCAAACGGAAGACTTGCCAGAAACTGTGGGCTAGGAGCGACCAAATAAACAAGGGAAAACCACAATTTCACAAAGAATATTTATTAGCACATATAATAAATACTCTTTGTGGAATTGTGGTTTCCCCTTGTTTATTTGGTAGAGAAAACTCATTTTTCATATGGTTTTTGTAATATAGTAACTCCCTTTAGAGAAATCATAGATAATGTTTATCTAACCATATTAAAAAATTATAAAGATCTCAATTGATTGTGTGAGAGGGCAATTCTTGCTGGGAAAACTGATACTATCAATATGAACAGCCACATTCAGGACATGATTCAACGCAATGTGACTAAATACATTACATATTGATGAAGGATGTTGATGAGGCTGTAAATAGACATCCTGAACTCTCTCAATCCATCTATGAAGCATTTTTTCTAATATAGACAGAAATAATTCAATACTCACAGCCTTTCTATGATATTCTAAAATATTAAGGATGCAATATCGAAATTTCCTGGGCAAACCCGATTGGACACAATATTCCTGTGCAAGCATTTTAAAGAATTTTAAAGGACAGGATGAATATTATGAACGTTGCTGATCATCTTAAATTCAAGAAACGCTACATTTCCTTCAAATATACTGGATCAGTACATACAGTCACTGCGTTTCGATTCTCACCCCCTCCCCCAGCATGTTTGCTTTTCTCTCCCTGCTTCGATATATATTGGTTCTCGCAGTTTCTTGCATGTAATCGTATTCCAAGTTTTACAATCTATCTATATATATAAAGAAGGATGTTTGTGGGTCTGTCTGTGGGTCTGTCTGTGCGTCTGTGTGTACGTTTTTTATACAAATCTACAGTTTTAGTCCGATCTTGATAAAATTTCGCATACATGACCCTCAAAGCATGAGGAAGGTCACTGTCTACCTCAGATTTCGGAAAAATAATAAATATCGATAAAAAATCGATATTCATGGTTATGGCAAGGCATATTAATGAGAAATATCTCATGACCAACAATGCAAGGCAAAGTTTGTACAACAATAGGTATCAACAATGGTATCAACACGCAATTCACAAACGCTCTGCATGAACAAACAATCAATATCTCATGACTAACAATGAAAGGAAAAGATTGTGCAAGTGTAATTATCCCGGGCAACGCCGGGTAACTCTTCTAGTCTTCTATATATATAAAGAAGGATGTTTGTGGGTCTGTGCGTCAGTGGGTCTGTGTACGTTTTTTATACAAATCTACAGTTTTATTCCGATCTTGATAAAATTTCGCATACATGACCTTCAAAGCATGAGGAAGGTCACTGTCTACCTCAGATTTCGGAAAAATAATAAATATCGATAAAAAATCGATATTCATGATTATAGCAAGGCATATTAACGAGATATATCTCATGACCAACAATGCAAGGCAAAGTTTGTACAACAATAGGTATCAACAATGGTATCAGCACGCAATTCACAAACACACTGCATGAACCAACAATATATATCTCATGACCAACAATGCAAGGCAAAGTTTGTGCAACAATAGGCCCATTGTGTTCGCATCAACAATGGTATCAACGCGCAATTCACCAATAACAATGAGCACAGAATGATGATGTAATGTTAAAGCAATCTTTCCAAGAATTATAACAATGAACATTAAATGATGATGTAATATGGATAAGTTTCAATTTGTAACAATGCATAGAATTCCTGTTATTCAGGCTTTTCTTAGAAAAGAGAGAATTTTCTGTTTTACTTCACAATTCAGGCTTTTCTGTTTTACTTAACAATTTCTTGAAAATCTTTAAAAATGTTCAGTAACTGGAGATAATGGAGTGTTAGCAGACTATTGAGAAAGAGTGGAAAGACTACAGAGGAAGCACTCCTTTAGCTCCGTGATGTATTGAGCAAATGCGAAGCAAGTAAATAGAAGAATCGGGGACCGCTAGACTGCACAAAGTGATGAATGGCCAAGTTTTGCTTCAACACATCGAGGGAAGAGTGGAAATTGCAACAACACTAAATATACATCTGAGGTAAGATTACGTGAGTAAGAAATTATTGGAGAGGACCAGCCATTGTGAGCCTTTAAAAAGATTTTTTTCGAATTTTCTTTAAGAATTTTTACTGTATTAATTCTAAGCATTTTCAAGATATTACAAAAGTTAATTTTATTTTTTGAGATTGTTCTGTTTACATCCAAGTGTAATTATCCCGGGCAACGCCGGGTACCTTTGCTAGTTTTTATTATAAAAATGAAACAAACAAACAAAAAAAAACAATTTTGTTACATTAAAAAGAAATAAACATTATCAATGTTCATAAAAATAATACCATTAAAAGTACACAATGTTACCTAAATGGTGGTATAAATTCATAAATAAATGCAATAAAATGAAAGCTAATGCAGAAAGAACAATATGATTGTATAAGAGATAAAAGGTATACCCTTCAGTAAAAAAGTTACGCAATCTCAAAAAAAGACCAAACATTTTAGAAGAATGATTAATTAAAAACTGAATATGATTATTAAGGAACCGGAATCATCATATCTAATGCCAAGGTCCTTAAATGATTTGGTACATTTGAGGGCAGTATCTACCATATTTTTTCGAATATAGGCCGCGGCTCTAAACCCAAAAAAATCGAAAATTTCGAGAGTGTGGCCTGAAAAAAAATTTTTTTTCTGAAAAAATTATTTATGGTAATTTTGGATAGAACAACAACAACAAAAAAAAGATCGAGCTACTTTGTTTTAGCGTCCCATAGTATATTACATAGTAATTTCATTATTTATATAACTGTCTAAATTATTTTAATATATGTAATGAAACTTTTATAAATTTATTAATGAAATGTGTAAATAATTACAGTAATTTGATTTTAATGAGCGAATATAACTTTTATTTCATCAGCGGCCTTAAAGTATAATAGAAGTTTCCTATAAAAAAAATAGGAAGCAAATGTAAGAGAAAATAGACATAATATAGATGGATTGTATTGGCTATCGACCAAAAATTATTCCGCTAATAAAAAAATTAAAAAATACTCATCTACAACTGAAATCGGGAGCAGTTTTTTTTTGGTGGGGGGAAGGGCTTATCTTTATTAATACAAGAAAGAAATTCAACTCCATTTATCGTACGAGACAATTGTACTTATTTTATACAAAATTTATAGTAAAATAGAACCGAATTGTAGTTCTTTTTTTTTATATATATATATATATATTAATACCCCCCCTCCCCAACTGAAATGAGGAGTACCGTCAATAACGTCGTAAGAGTAATGATTTTTGGTCGATAGTCAATACATGTATACACACCTATATTTGATCAATAGGCAATACATATTTTATATTTGCTTCCTATCTTTTTATAGGAAACTTCTATTATATTTTATACTTTCTGGAAAGGTAAATCAATCGGCAAAAATAATCCGATAAAAACACGGTCGATTTGAGTTCATGGCTTTAAATTATCCAGCCTTTGTTGAATCGTTTTCTAACAGTGAAAGGGATATTCTAACCCTTCAGAACAATAATTAACCAGTCACATACATTTTCATTCATAAATTATTATGAAATTCACTTGTTAAAGCTATTGTCGGCTATTGCTGCCCACTCTACTCCAAGGTGTTGTGATATCATAGAATGCTCTATCGTGCTATTGGTCGGCACTTCGTTGATAGAGCCATGACCGCCGCTGATGAAATAAAAGTTATACTCGCTCATTAAAATCAAATTACTGTAATTATTTGCACATTTCATTAATAAATTTATAAAAGTTTCATTAAATATATTAAAATAATTTAGGTGGTTATATAAATAATGTAACTGGTATCTAAATTACAATTTAAGATACTGTGGGACGATAAAACGAAGTCGTTCGATCTTTTTGTAAACCCCAGAAGCGTGCAGCCTAAAGTAAATTGCGGCCTTTAAAGGGTTATTTTTTCGTTCCACCGTCAAATTTGCGGCTGTGGCCTAAAGTGAATGCGGCCAATATTCGAAAAAATACGGTATATATAAATATGGGAACGCATTTTTTGAACTACAGTAAACTCCGTGTAATTCGAATCCGCCTAATTCGAATTATCGCCCAATTCGAATCAATCATCAAGTACATTTAATACAAACTAATGTATTTTTCATAGCCTAATTCGAACGCCATAGTTACTCCGAAAATAATTTGTGACTAGTTCCCAGATTGATCTGAACAAGCACTGTGCTACTACATGCGGAGTTTACTGTAAAAATATAAAAAAATCAATTACCGATTACTGTTCAAAAATCAATTACTGTATTTTATATAAACAGGCGAGTTCAAATGTTCTTTTCATTGCTTTTTTTTTTTCAATACATGTACATATGATTACTGATTACCCATAATCCAAAACACACAGTTTTTAGGTTAGTGTGAACAATATCGCATAATTCGAATTTTTTTGTTGGTCTGTTTGAATTCGAATTACACGGAGTTTACTGTACACTTTTACCTGCGTTAACGTGGACAAATACGCATAAAACTTATCTGATTGGAAAGATCCTGTGCTATAGATGTGCACAATATATTTTGTTTGTATATTTGTTCATGATAACACAAGTAAAAGCATTTCAAAAAAGGTAGCATTAAGCAACAGGTTGCGCACCCAACTTGTCAACGCATGTAACATTGCCTTTTTTATTGGGTTTTTTTTTAAATATTAAAAATCAAATTAACTCAAATCATTGTTGATGTTCATTTGAAAGCATTAAAAAACCGTATAACAAATATGCACAGGAACTTGATGAAGATACTCTGCAGAGCTTTTGAAAGTCAATGAACTGATTTCAGAACCTGAATGTGCCAAAGTATAATATAGTACCTATAATGTACATATAGATGTATATTATTCCACAGAAACAACTGCTTAAAACTTGTTATTAACCAACTATTCAAAATATACTATATGATCACAAATATCCGGGCACATGAACGATTGCGCTCTAGCCACGATTTCATGGAAATCAATAGGGCGTTGCACAT
>JAHWFO010111638.1:0-18920 GCA_023313115.1 Rhysida immarginata | reverse complement strand
TTAATCCCTTGGACTTTTTTCTGTGGGGTCATGTGAAAACGATCGTCTACAGCACAGAAGTTCCTAACATTATGGATCTGCGACAACGAATTGAAAATGCATGCCAAACCGTTCGTAATGCTGGCGACGAACTTTTCCATGACATCAGACGAGCCGAAGCGTGCGTGCGAGCTGGTGGCGGGCATTTTGAACAATTCCTGTAATTTGGAGCCACGGGTTTAGTTGGCTGTATCGCGTAAATAAATCGTTTCCAGACAAAGTGCTATAGAACATTTTCGTCTTCTTTTGACCTGAAGAATATGTCACTAAATTTATTGTACATAATTTTGAAACACCCTGTATAGTTTGACCAGTCTATCAGTATAGATTCCATTCGGTTAAAAGATTAATATTTTTGAAGATTGCCATACCGCCTGCACATATAACACCATGTTTGGTGAGTGCATCGGATTTAATGCAACCAGTCTGATTCTTTTGTGTCCTCAATTCGAATCCATCTACAGTATATGTAATAGTTCTCCTGGATTCCTTCAAGTCTAATTATTGCCAAGTAATCAAGTGTACTGTCTGTTTCGATGCCTCGTGCAAGCGCTACTAAACTCTGTGCATTGAGATTGGTAACTACTGTATAACGTTCAAATGCTCTATTGCTCAAAAGGAATCATCAACGTCGTTATAGTTAACGGTAACTTTTTTTTAATAGGAATGGTTTACGCGTTTGATGATTGTTGGCAGCAAATGCGATTCCAATTTATATGTGATCTGTTTGATCGATGGTGCTTGACTGCCTGCAGCGTGATAAAAATTAAAGTCGTCTTTTGAGTTAGTTAAATATACACTGAGTGAGATTATTATTATGACCACCCTGTCAGTATCTCGTTGGGCCACCTTTTGCCTTTAATACTGCGGTGATTCTTCGTGGCATTGATTCCACGAGATGTTGGAAGGTGGTGGGAGAAATCTGACACCATGTCTGATGGATGGTGTGGATCCAGCCGTCTGATGGTTCGTTCGACTTCGTCTCACAAATTCTCAATTGGAGTGAGATCTGGGGATTGTGGGGGGCCACCGAAGTAAGGTAAAGTCCCCCTCAAGTTCCTGGAAGCACTCCTGCACAATACGAGCTCTGTGGCATGGCGCATTGTCTTGCTGGAAATAGCCATCTCCATTGGGGTACGCCATCAACATGACAGGGTGGACTTGATCGGCGACGATACGGAGGTATGCTGTGCCATTCAGACGTTGTTCAACACGTATTAACGGACCCAACGCATGCCAGGAAAACATTCCCCAGACCATAACACTGCCCGCACCGGCCTGAAGGGTTGTACTCATGCATGCGGGGTCCATGCTTTCGTGGTGTTTCCGCCAGATTCTCACGCCGCCTTCTCCATGATGTAACTGGAATCGTGACTCGTCAGACCACATGATTTGTTTCCACTGCTCGATAGTCCGGTCCTTGTGCTCCTGAGCGAATTGGAGTCGTTTCCGCTTGTTGGCTGCAGACAGCATAGGTGTGCGGACAGGTCTTCGGCTTCCGTATCCCTTGCGATGCTGTGTGCGGTGGACAGTGCATTCAGAGACCGTTTTGGAGGACCCCTGATTAAGGTCAGCAGTGATTTGATGCACAGCTGCCCTTCTGTTATCCTTTACCAGTCGTGACAGTCTCCAGGCCGATCATCAACCATCCGCGGGCGGCCACAACGCGAACGTTCAGACCGCGTCTTCCGGCTAACCGTCTAGTCTTTAAATACTTTAACGACGGCTGCTCTTGAGCACCCCACGAATACTGCTGTTTCGCTGATACTCGCTCCATAGTTCCGAGCACCTACAATCATCCCGTGTTCGAATGCTGTTAAATCTCTTCGTTTACTGTTGAAGAATGGAACACGTCTACTGTTGTCGACGACACTCAGCTTCCCGTTTTATATCGGTCCGGCCCGCTACAACATTGTGGCGACATCCGTGCACGCATTTGCATAAACATATCAGGTGGTCCTAATAATATGCTCACTCAGTGTATAAGAATCTTAAAGCATTTATCTTAACAAGGCGTATAATTCCTTTATGGAAGAAGTCTTTCAGTTGCGTGTGGAACCATTCCAAAACCTCTTCCTACACTTCATCGTCCGACTGAAACCTGCGGCCTTTCAGATGTTTCTTGAGATCCCCAAACACGTGAAAGTCACATGAGGATAAGTCAGGGCTGTAAGGTGGATGCTGCGTTGCTTCCCAGTTGAACTTTTTGATGAGGTCTACCGTTGCTTTCGAGCTGTGAGGAGGCGCGTTGTCGTGGAGAAACACTTTTGTAAGAAGTCCAGGACGCTTGCATTTGATGGCCGCGCGCAGTGTCTTCAGTGTTTCCCCAAATCTTGCTGCGTTAACTGTGGTGCCTTTTTCAAGAAAGTCCATTAAAATCGGACCTTTGGGATAAATAAACACGGTCAACATCACCATCCCCGTGCTGTTTGCGATTGTTTTTGATTTTTTCGGGGGTGGTGACCCATAATGCTTCCATTGACGACTTTGACGTTTGCTTTCGGGCTGGAATGAAGGCATCAAGTTTCATACCTGTAACGATTCTGTTGAGAAAACTCTCTCCTTCCTGTTCATAGCGAGTCAAATGTTGCAGAGACATGACCATTCGGACTCCAAGTTGTTCTGATGTTAAATGATGCGGGACCCATTGTGCACAGATTTTTCTGTAGTGCAGACGGTCCCTGATAATAGAGTGAACAGTTCCACGACTAAAGATTTGAAATCGGTTGTCACTCTTCTGTTTTCCTTTAAGACAGCGTCAGTTTTGGCTTTGGAATCATCCGTGATGGCACGGTTAGCTTGTCCAGGTCGTTGTTCATCTTGCAATGATGACCGTCCTTCCGAAAACATCTTGCTCCATCCCAAACAAGAGTGAAGGTTATAGACGTTCTGCATACGACGATGGATTTCAGAAACTGAAACTCCTTCACATGTTAAAAAACGAATTACTGCTCTCTGTTCCTGTTTCGCTGACTCCATTTTGTTGTTTTGACGAAGCGATCACTCGCAGAGCTTCGAAGCGCGAGCTATCGTTCTTTCTCACGTGATGCAACACTTGCAACCTATTGTTCAATTTGCACGTGGGGTTTCGCAATTGTTGAAAACAAAAACTTACGATCCTACACGTCGCATATTTTCAGACCTTCGTATGTAAAGCGTGGTTCCCACTGGCAGAAAACAAGGGAGCAGAAACCAAAGCGTATTTTTTTCTGCCTATTTTTCCCACACAAATTTTCGTTTTCATTTGTACGACCCTTATAACCATCTATACTGGTTACTCTAAATCCAAATATAAACTAGTTTATTTTGTTGTGATATATCATAATCATAGACGATACCATCAATTGTAGCACCTTGAGATCTATGCACCGTGATCGCACCGGTTGGCACCAATGGGAGCAGTGCACGTTTTCATTTGATCGTGCCACCTGCATTGATGTTCGCTGTGCTTTTAGTGATCGGTGTCTATTTCAAAGCATCATTTATGTTGTCTTTGAACTTTGAAATCACACGTGGCTTACATTTGATTCGTGTCATCTTGCCCATTTCTTCATTTTGGCAACTGTAACCATTGTGTCAGATCGCCGAATTGGAAGAGAAACATTAATAAATAAACCCGGCGATTGAACACGAACAGAAGAGACAGGGAAAAAATTTAGCAAACGCAGAGGCCATAGGAAAAGAGAGAAAGTTAGCTGCCCGCCACCCTAGCTCCGATAGATTGCGGAAGAATGGAAACGAAAGTACGCAATTGGGAAGAAGAAGGAAGGTTCGGCAAGATATTAGCTAAGCTAAAGAATAAATTAAAAACTGACCTTACGAATCTGTGGATACTAGAATACATGAGAGAGAGAGAAAGGAGACTCCACTTGTCCACAAGAACATTTTAATACACCATATATGTATACATTTCGGTCACAATGTGGCCTTCTTCAGTATGACTCAGGTTACAAAAGTTCAGATACAAGTTTATATAAAGAGGAGGGACCAATCAGAATGCAGGGCATCATGTTTGGTTTACAAAAGAAGGGTAATTCAGGATTGGAGAGGGTCAAGTGTCCAATGACAAAATACACTTATGAAACAAAAAAATTCAGAAGTAAAAAAAAAAAAAAAAAAAAGTAAAAAATACAGAAGTAAAAAACTTAGGAACAAAAAAGATACTATAAGTGGAGAGGCTCTTATATCAGGAGTGTGAAGTAAGTAAGAACATTTCAGCTTGGTTAAAGTTTGGAAACCAGTGAAGCCCACTGTGACAGGTCAAGTGGGCCTCTTTCATGGTTTAATAAAATATCAGGCGGTACTTTAGCTATTTCAAGAGATTCTAAGAAGTTAAGCTTTTTACGTTCGTCAACACAATGTAGTATCCGAAAATTATCTAATTTCCCAATGTGCCCCGTGGATAAAATATGCTCAGCGAATGCTGATTTTTCGGGTTTGTAATTTTTGATATAGCTAAAGTGTTCTTTAATGCGGGTACAGATCCTTCTTCTGCTCTGACCTATGTATTTACAGTCACACGAGGAACAATAAATTTCATATACTCCAGCCTTATCTTCTTTACCAATTCTATCTTTCGTGCTGCCTAGTAGGTGTTTAAGGCTATGGCTACTCTTATATGCTACCTTGAGGCCATATACCTTACATATCTTCTCTAAGCCGCCAGTTAATTTTCGATTGTAGGGAAGACCGATGAATTTTCCTTTCTCTTGGTTATTCTGTAGTGTCGTAATGTCCTTTAACTTCTTTTTGAGAGCATGTTTTTTAACCAATTTGTCAATCATAACTTCTTTGTATTCATTGAAGATGGCTGCCTCTTTAATCCGGTGGATCTCCTCTTGTTTTTTATCTTGTACCAATGGAGTGTTCATCATTCTATTGATCATATGGTTGAAGGCTGATAGTTTGTGGCTAAAGCTATGGTTGGATTTGGCATTGATATACGCAGGGACGTAGATAGTTTGTGGCTATGAAAAACTAGATGGAAAGAACTGCAAACGTTCCAAAACGTTACCCTTAGGACTATTGCGCAAAAAGATCGGAGAATTGTTCGCAATTCCTCCATTTATAATGACTTCAACATGACTCATATTGGCAAATACGTTCAAGGGCTCATGGAATCCATGCTGCCCAATATAGAAAATCATAGCAACGAGCTAGTCTCGGGCATTTTAAAGCATCCTATGCATAGAAAGAGATATCGTGATCCAAGGCATATACTTGATATTAATTTTGAAGACATTGATAATGTCATATTTCCAGATTACTGGACTTCATAGGTCGTGTTTTTATCTATTACTAGTGGTCTGCTTCTAGTCTAGACAGTCGTCAATCAAATTTTCCTCCACCAAGAGGAGGCAATTTTCTTTCATACTTTGGATGACCCTTGTGGGTACATCAGGCTTCTTTTCTAGCTCAGTGTATTTCCCTTGGAATATGATTATGAAGGGTGAGATTATGGAAGCTATGCTTCAAGTTCCACTTGAATACCGATACACTACACTGTTCGATTGTCGATTGTCTTTTGTAACCTGGGGGTCTAGGCTGAGCTCATCGACAAGCAGTCGACTGTCGACAAGTTTCGATGGTCACCTGGTTAATGACGCATTTGTCGATTCGAGCTAGCATGAACACGACTTGTCTACAGTGTCTACAGAGTCTACAGTGTACACTTGTCTACTTGTCTACAGAGTCTACAGTGTACAGACTCTACACCGTCGATTTTCGAGTGTAGACTTTGACCATCGACAACTGCCTACAATTCTGCCATTCTTGTCTACAATTCAAGAGCAGTCGACTATGCACTTGACGATCGTTATTTCAGAATTTCGCAACAGATTTCTTATTAAAATCTTTTTTCCTTCGTTTCCGGCCTGCAGGCTAAATACACACAGCTCAAGAATACACATTTTCTAAAAATATTAACAAAAACTTGTTTAAAAATATTTACATACATGAAGTACTCTCTTGTGCTACGAAACTTGAACTGTGAAAATGATAATATAGTGTGTATACAGTTATGTGTTTATGTATGTATTTATGTGTATACATGGATAAATGTTTGAAATTATGTGTAAATGTGTGTAAACTTGTGTATATCAGTTTATATCATCTAGCCATACGTGTGTAAATTTGTGTATAAATGTGTAATATGCCACTTATTGACGGTTAGATTTTGTCGAGATCGACAGCTTGTCGATGAGTTCAGCCTAGACCCCCTGAGTCATACTGAAGAAGGCCACATTGTGACCGAAATGTATACATATATGGTGTATTAAAATGTTCTTGTGGACAAGTGGAGTCTCCTTTCTCTCTCTCTCTCATGTAAGATATTAGCTACCGACTAAAGGCAAAGGAGGATAGCAAGACAAGCCGACCGCGGAGAGGTCGAAGTTTGCGCCGAAGCAGAGGTGAATTAAACGGCGTTAGCGTGGAGACCCCGCGGCCTCCCATCCCAGAGCGAAGGAAGAGGATTTTCCGTGAAAGAGAAAATTACCGTGCTAGACAAGGTAGACAGGCAAGTGACTTTTATGCTCATTCCAAAGAACGAACATTTTATAATTCGAGTGCATGGGAATTTCACGGCGGAGAGAAAGCGACTCGTCTACGCAGTGCTCGCCATGTGCCTGGCATTTCGCCGTTGATGTTGGTCAAGCCCGAGATTTCAGCCACTCCAACAGATAAAGCGGAGAGAGGAAACGGTACCCGCCCCGGAGGAAGGAGCTGAAGAGCCGTCTACAAGTGGGAAGCTCAACGAAGAAATAGACAGAGCCACGCCGACAAGCCCCGACGAAGCCGACGTGCCCGACGACGAACTCGCAAAAGCGACCGCCACTTCTACTGCCCGGCAAGGCGTCAATACCGAGCAGGGAAAGTGCAACGAGCCACTTCTCGACACGTTAGCCGAAGAAGGGACCTCGCAACCCGCCGTAATAGTTACTGACAGCCAAACGTCGAAGGCCGACACGATTAGCATCCCGAGTGCCCCTGCCGGACGACAGCAGCTTCGCGAGCGCGCGCCCGGCAGAGATCTCATGCTGCGAGCAGCGCTCGGCTTTAGCGTCTCCAAGACGGGGTATGAATTGCTTCCATATGCGTCAAATGAAGTTGCTTAGATATTAAGCTATATTCGATTCCTTTAATATTCCATTTTAGTATCTGGCAACACTCCTCGAAACCCACAAGGGTCGCCGCGATGCCCGAACTCCCAGGACTTCGTCGCCAGAGATTTTACCAGGAATGGAACACTGAAGCAAGGATCCCGGTTCCGATGTCCACGCCTCAGACATTAATCCGGACTTATACACAGGCAACTTTCACATGTTGTACAGTAGCCAGTTCTTGTTGTAGTTCATCATCAACATCATCTTTGGTGTTGTCTGTGTACTCTATGTGTCTGAGCACACCGATCGCACCGTTTATTTATCGTGGCAATTTATGGTAGTGTAGAGATTGCCAAACACATTGCCACCAATCACATCTCGACTATCTTTATAGATCGGTCTGAAGTGGAAGTTGTCTGAAGTCACCACCTATGACCATGTGCTTGCCAACGAACGATCAATCGTGCACACAAGTGATCTCCTGCAGACGATGATTAATTTTGCACACTGATCATACTTATCTCATCAATTATTACACACTTCACAGAAATGAATTGGAATAATGTTGTTGTACCACCTGAGGAGTTAATCCATTGATCGTTTTGCTCTGCGGTGTGATTCTAAATGCAGAGTGCGGACTGTTGCCGTTACAAAGGACACTATGCAAGCATTACGAAGTGTAACCTGCCGTTGTCCGAATCGGTTTAATGTTTCCATATTTAATTTGGAAACTGCTAGCAGGACCGGCAAAGTACCCTTGTATACATTCGCTATCGCGTGTGCATAGCCTTTGCATAAATTCTAAGATCAACTCTCCCTGTTCTGGATTAGTTAGTCGCAATATTTTACAATGCTCTTGTCTGGACATCACATTCACAATTGCGCTAGCATTGCCGGTCTTGTATCCGAAGTCATCATTGTTCTCATACCCGCTTCGCTAACTATAACTCTCCTATACTCATCTCTTTCATTTTGTTCTCTTTGCAAGATATTTGCAATGTAATCGTTTTTCTTGCACAGTTCTCTTAAGTTCTGCCATAGATGTCTCTATACCAATGTTACCTTCGTATTCTTTCTTATGGCTAAAATGATCATCTCGTTCGCATCGTACAGTTGGATGAACTTCTGTACATCTAATACTTCTACAAGTTCATTGCTAATTGGCTAGAACAATAGAACTATTTCATGCTTTTAATTGATTGTGTCATCGATGCTATAATTACTAATAGTCGTCAGAACGCAACTCATGCCCCTTAAAGTGCTCTTTCCTCTTTGGGAAGTGGTGAAAGTCGCAAGATGCAAAGTCTTTCATTTTTGAACTGTAGTTTTTCATCTTTGAACTGTAGGCGCTGCAACCCCCTCTGATGTGTGGCATTATCGTGCTGCAAAAGAGGATCCAAAGCTGCCATTCAATCCTCGTGTCGACGACAACCCCGGAATCCCTCTCCGACGGGTTCACCCGACTAGTCACGCGTTGGTACAATGCGTGGAAAGGGATGGGGACTATGTCGAAAAGTGAATAGTGCATTACATAGAGGAGAAATGGGAGTATCAGATACAAAAAGAATTTTGAAAATCGGTTAAAAAATAAAAAAGTTACAGCCATGGAGGCATTACTTTTCAGCCCACCCTCGTATTTTCACCTAAACCTTCTTTGTCCACCATTGCAAGCCTTTTGTTGGTTTTGTGTGTCTCTGTGGCCAAAAGTTGAAATATTAGCGACTAGTCTGAAAATGTGGCTCATCAAATGGTTGATCCAGGAGGTACCACACCCTGCGTGTCGAATAGTTTTAAATTTGTTCTACAATGACTACACAGCATGAAATCATTCATATGGGACTAATGAAATTGATGGAGCAAATATATCACAGTAGGGGTTTCAAGTCCTTCTCAAACCAAAAATCTATCCATGAATATAAAACGATATGTGAAATCTGCGTCCCAAATTGTCGGCATATACCGGGTGTATCAGGTTCGATGGCCATAAAGTACCTAGCATGATCCTTTGCATGATTACAAACTTCCTAGCGGTCGCCGAATCTTCTAATTACTTGCTTGCCATTTGCTCAATACAGCACAGAGTTAAAAGAGTGCTTCCTCTATCGTCTTTCCACTCTTTCTCAATAGTCTGCTTACTTTCTATTATCTCCAGTTACTGATCATTTTTCAAGATTTTCAAAAAATTTTTAAGTACTAAGAATTTTCTTTTCTAAGAAAAGCCCGAATAACAGGAATTCTATGCATTGTTATAAATTGAAACTTATCTACATTGCACAAACTTTTCCTTGCATTGTTGGTCATGAGGTATATATTATTGGTCCGTGCAGAGTGTTTGTAAATTGCGTGTTGATAACATTGTTGATACTTATTTGCGCAAACTTTGCCTTGCATTATTGGTCATGAGATATTTCTCATTAATATGCCTTGCCATAACCATTAATATCGATTTTTTTTATCAATAATTATTATTTTTTCGAAATCCGAGGTAGACAGTGACCTTCCTCATGGTTTGAAGGTCATGTATGCAAAATTTCATCAAGATCGGAATAAAACTGTAGATTTGTATAAGAAACAAACAAGCCCACAAACAAACATCCTTCTTTATATACAGGGTGTATCAAGTTCGATGGTCATAAAGTACCTAGCGTGATCCTTTGCATGATTACAAACAAAGTTCCTTAACGAAAATGTCGAAAACTCAAAATTTAAATTGCGTCGTTACGTCATTTATGAACTTTCCTCACCAGCAGTTCATTAAATTCAAAGGGGCGATTACAATTAAATCGGCGGCAATTGTTGAGATTAAATGACGTTTTCGACAGGTTTTCAGCAAACTTCGCGTGATGTTTAGACCCTTAACATTTGAGTTTTGAACATTTTGCATAAGAAACTTTAAATTTGTAATCATGCAAAGGATCACGCTAGGTACTTTATGACCATCGAACCTGATACACTCTGTATATTGCTCCGTACATAAATCACATTTGATGAAGTTGCTATTAATATTGACGATTACGGCTCAGTATGGACCTCCATGGAATTCTAACAATCGATATTGAAACGTTTATGAAAACGCAGATAGGTTATTTGCGTCGAACTGAGCGGTGGAAGTTATTGGTGCATTCGTATCGAGCTATAGTTTTACTTGAGACGTTCCTGCTGAGCCCATTGACGCTCGACATCGGACTTCCGAGTCTTCATTGCCCATCTCTCAATCTGTTTTCTTGGTTTTTTTTATTAGCCATAAATTGGGAAATTCTGTAATTTTCGCGAAATGTCCACACTTGAAGGCCGATATCTTAGACGCTGTTAAATATGGAGAACTAACTTTGAGGCTATTTTATAAAGCACAGAAAGATAAAACAAATCGTCGTGCTAGCCTAAACGAAGCCGTCGCTAGACTAAATTAATATCCACCATAGAACAGATTTTCTGACTCAACTTTGCACTGCCATTGTATCAGCCAATAACATCAGCACGTACTCAATCAAGGTCTGAAACATGGTTTGTTTTATACTCTATCGAATGCAGTATCATTCATTCTTCTGTCAGCAATAGTTTTCACATTATTAAAGTTTAGGTGATCAACACTTTTCGTGCACTCACGATTTAAGCGTGGTATCCCAGCCTCGAAGCGCAAGACTTATTCTACGTCAAAATACAGGGTGTTTCAAAATTATGTACAATAAATTTAGTGATATATTCTTCAGGTCAAAAGAAGACGAAAATGTTCTATAACACTTTGTCTGGAAACGATTTGTTTGCGAGTAATCCAATATCATCAGTATGGGAGCACGGTAGTTAGCGGACGATATTTTAGCAGTTCCACTAGGTTGAGTGGTTTGTTCCATTTAAACCTACTTTAGGGTTGTTCCATTAGTTGTGTACGCTTGTTTCCATTACTCTACATCCACTAGGAATAGCAATTTCAGAACGTTTGCGTGCTTTGACATACGCATTACGATTTACGTAAAAAAAAGTCATGTACACGTATTCCAGTGCAGAATACACTGACATGCACCTAATGTATGGTGTTGCGGACGGAAATGCTGTGGAAGCAACAAGACTCTACCAAGAACGCTTTCCGAATAGACCTTTGCCAAATAACCGAACATTCGTATCTGTCGACAGACATTTGAGGGAGCGTGGTTCCTTTGGCCGTCAAACAGGACAAGGGCGGCCTGTAGCACATTCTCCGGATGAGGAGGATGTGATAATTGACATCATACATGATGAACCACAAGCAAGCACCCGTCGTATTTCTTCCATGGTACACATTCCGCACTCATCTGTTTGGCGCATTCTTCACCGTCAGCTTTTGCATCCATACCACCTGCAACTGGTTCAGGCACTAAACCCAACGGACTATCCACACCGACAACGATTTTGCCAATGGATACAACGTCGTCTTGCTGCAGACCCTAGTTGTGTCAGCCAGATACTTTTCACGGACGAAGCAACCTTCACCCGGACAGGAATCGTAAATTCTCACAACCAGCACCATTGGGCAGATGCTAACCCGCATGTTACCAGAGCTCGAGCGCATCAAGAGCGTTTCTCCGTGAATATTTGGTGTGGAATTGTCGGAAATAACTTAATTGTCCCTTATGTGTTGCCGCCACGATTGACTGGGCGAACGTATCTTTTGTTTCTGCAGAATGCATTGCCAGAATTACTGGAAGATGTTCCTCTTTTGATAAGATCTAACATGTGGTTCATGCATACACGAATCGGTGGATAGGTCGAGGTGGACCGGTAGCCTGGCCTGCAAGATCATCCGACTTTAATCCCTTGGACTTTTTTCTGTGGGGTCATGTGAAAACGATCGTCTACAGCACAGAAGTTCCTAACATTATGGATCTGCGACAACGAATTGAAAATGCATGCCAAACCGTTCGTAATGCTGGCGACGAACTTTTCCATGACATCAGACGAGCCGAAGCGTGCGTGCGAGCTGGTGGCGGGCATTTTGAACAATTCCTGTAATTTGGAGCCACGGGTTTAGTTGGCTGTATCGCGTAAATAAATCGTTTCCAGACAAAGTGCTATAGAACATTTTCGTCTTCTTTTGACCTGAAGAATATGTCACTAAATTTATTGTACATAATTTTGAAACACCCTGTATAGTTTGACCAGTCTATCAGTATAGATTCCATTCGGTTAAAAGATTAATATTTTTGAAGATTGCCATACCGCCTGCACATATAACACCATGTTTGGTGAGTGCATCGGATTTAATGCAACCAGTCTGATTCTTTTGTGTCCTCAATTCGAATCCATCTACAGTATATGTAATAGTTCTCCTGGATTCCTTCAAGTCTAATTATTGCCAAGTAATCAAGTGTACTGTCTGTTTCGATGCCTCGTGCAAGCGCTACTAAACTCTGTGCATTGAGATTGGTAACTACTGTATAACGTTCAAATGCTCTATTGCTCAAAAGGAATCATCAACGTCGTTATAGTTAACGGTAACTTTTTTTTAATAGGAATGGTTTACGCGTTTGATGATTGTTGGCAGCAAATGCGATTCCAATTTATATGTGATCTGTTTGATCGATGGTGCTTGACTGCCTGCAGCGTGATAAAAATTAAAGTCGTCTTTTGAGTTAGTTAAATATACACTGAGTGAGATTATTATTATGACCACCCTGTCAGTATCTCGTTGGGCCACCTTTTGCCTTTAATACTGCGGTGATTCTTCGTGGCATTGATTCCACGAGATGTTGGAAGGTGGTGGGAGAAATCTGACACCATGTCTGATGGATGGTGTGGATCCAGCCGTCTGATGGTTCGTTCGACTTCGTCTCACAAATTCTCAATTGGAGTGAGATCTGGGGATTGTGGGGGGCCACCGAAGTAAGGTAAAGTCCCCCTCAAGTTCCTGGAAGCACTCCTGCACAATACGAGCTCTGTGGCATGGCGCATTGTCTTGCTGGAAATAGCCATCTCCATTGGGGTACGCCATCAACATGACAGGGTGGACTTGATCGGCGACGATACGGAGGTATGCTGTGCCATTCAGACGTTGTTCAACACGTATTAACGGACCCAACGCATGCCAGGAAAACATTCCCCAGACCATAACACTGCCCGCACCGGCCTGAAGGGTTGTACTCATGCATGCGGGGTCCATGCTTTCGTGGTGTTTCCGCCAGATTCTCACGCCGCCTTCTCCATGATGTAACTGGAATCGTGACTCGTCAGACCACATGATTTGTTTCCACTGCTCGATAGTCCGGTCCTTGTGCTCCTGAGCGAATTGGAGTCGTTTCCGCTTGTTGGCTGCAGACAGCATAGGTGTGCGGACAGGTCTTCGGCTTCCGTATCCCTTGCGATGCTGTGTGCGGTGGACAGTGCATTCAGAGACCGTTTTGGAGGACCCCTGATTAAGGTCAGCAGTGATTTGATGCACAGCTGCCCTTCTGTTATCCTTTACCAGTCGTGACAGTCTCCAGGCCGATCATCAACCATCCGCGGGCGGCCACAACGCGAACGTTCAGACCGCGTCTTCCGGCTAACCGTCTAGTCTTTAAATACTTTAACGACGGCTGCTCTTGAGCACCCCACGAATACTGCTGTTTCGCTGATACTCGCTCCATAGTTCCGAGCACCTACAATCATCCCGTGTTCGAATGCTGTTAAATCTCTTCGTTTACTGTTGAAGAATGGAACACGTCTACTGTTGTCGACGACACTCAGCTTCCCGTTTTATATCGGTCCGGCCCGCTACAACATTGTGGCGACATCCGTGCACGCATTTGCATAAACATATCAGGTGGTCCTAATAATATGCTCACTCAGTGTATAAGAATCTTAAAGCATTTATCTTAACAAGGCGTATAATTCCTTTATGGAAGAAGTCTTTCAGTTGCGTGTGGAACCATTCCAAAACCTCTTCCTACACTTCATCGTCCGACTGAAACCTGCGGCCTTTCAGATGTTTCTTGAGATCCCCAAACACGTGAAAGTCACATGAGGATAAGTCAGGGCTGTAAGGTGGATGCTGCGTTGCTTCCCAGTTGAACTTTTTGATGAGGTCTACCGTTGCTTTCGAGCTGTGAGGAGGCGCGTTGTCGTGGAGAAACACTTTTGTAAGAAGTCCAGGACGCTTGCATTTGATGGCCGCGCGCAGTGTCTTCAGTGTTTCCCCAAATCTTGCTGCGTTAACTGTGGTGCCTTTTTCAAGAAAGTCCATTAAAATCGGACCTTTGGGATAAATAAACACGGTCAACATCACCATCCCCGTGCTGTTTGCGATTGTTTTTGATTTTTTCGGGGGTGGTGACCCATAATGCTTCCATTGACGACTTTGACGTTTGCTTTCGGGCTGGAATGAAGGCATCAAGTTTCATACCTGTAACGATTCTGTTGAGAAAACTCTCTCCTTCCTGTTCATAGCGAGTCAAATGTTGCAGAGACATGACCATTCGGACTCCAAGTTGTTCTGATGTTAAATGATGCGGGACCCATTGTGCACAGATTTTTCTGTAGTGCAGACGGTCCCTGATAATAGAGTGAACAGTTCCACGACTAAAGATTTGAAATCGGTTGTCACTCTTCTGTTTTCCTTTAAGACAGCGTCAGTTTTGGCTTTGGAATCATCCGTGATGGCACGGTTAGCTTGTCCAGGTCGTTGTTCATCTTGCAATGATGACCGTCCTTCCGAAAACATCTTGCTCCATCCCAAACAAGAGTGAAGGTTATAGACGTTCTGCATACGACGATGGATTTCAGAAACTGAAACTCCTTCACATGTTAAAAAACGAATTACTGCTCTCTGTTCCTGTTTCGCTGACTCCATTTTGTTGTTTTGACGAAGCGATCACTCGCAGAGCTTCGAAGCGCGAGCTATCGTTCTTTCTCACGTGATGCAACACTTGCAACCTATTGTTCAATTTGCACGTGGGGTTTCGCAATTGTTGAAAACAAAAACTTACGATCCTACACGTCGCATATTTTCAGACCTTCGTATGTAAAGCGTGGTTCCCACTGGCAGAAAACAAGGGAGCAGAAACCAAAGCGTATTTTTTTCTGCCTATTTTTCCCACACAAATTTTCGTTTTCATTTGTACGACCCTTATAACCATCTATACTGGTTACTCTAAATCCAAATATAAACTAGTTTATTTTGTTGTGATATATCATAATCATAGACGATACCATCAATTGTAGCACCTTGAGATCTATGCACCGTGATCGCACCGGTTGGCACCAATGGGAGCAGTGCACGTTTTCATTTGATCGTGCCACCTGCATTGATGTTCGCTGTGCTTTTAGTGATCGGTGTCTATTTCAAAGCATCATTTATGTTGTCTTTGAACTTTGAAATCACACGTGGCTTACATTTGATTCGTGTCATCTTGCCCATTTCTTCATTTTGGCAACTGTAACCATTGTGTCAGATCGCCGAATTGGAAGAGAAACATTAATAAATAAACCCGGCGATTGAACACGAACAGAAGAGACAGGGAAAAAATTTAGCAAACGCAGAGGCCATAGGAAAAGAGAGAAAGTTAGCTGCCCGCCACCCTAGCTCCGATAGATTGCGGAAGAATGGAAACGAAAGTACGCAATTGGGAAGAAGAAGGAAGGTTCGGCAAGATATTAGCTAAGCTAAAGAATAAATTAAAAACTGACCTTACGAATCTGTGGATACTAGAATACATGAGAGAGAGAGAAAGGAGACTCCACTTGTCCACAAGAACATTTTAATACACCATATATGTATACATTTCGGTCACAATGTGGCCTTCTTCAGTATGACTCAGGTTACAAAAGTTCAGATACAAGTTTATATAAAGAGGAGGGACCAATCAGAATGCAGGGCATCATGTTTGGTTTACAAAAGAAGGGTAATTCAGGATTGGAGAGGGTCAAGTGTCCAATGACAAAATACACTTATGAAACAAAAAAATTCAGAAGTAAAAAAAAAAAAAAAAAAAAGTAAAAAATACAGAAGTAAAAAACTTAGGAACAAAAAAGATACTATAAGTGGAGAGGCTCTTATATCAGGAGTGTGAAGTAAGTAAGAACATTTCAGCTTGGTTAAAGTTTGGAAACCAGTGAAGCCCACTGTGACAGGTCAAGTGGGCCTCTTTCATGGTTTAATAAAATATCAGGCGGTACTTTAGCTATTTCAAGAGATTCTAAGAAGTTAAGCTTTTTACGTTCGTCAACACAATGTAGTATCCGAAAATTATCTAATTTCCCAATGTGCCCCGTGGATAAAATATGCTCAGCGAATGCTGATTTTTCGGGTTTGTAATTTTTGATATAGCTAAAGTGTTCTTTAATGCGGGTACAGATCCTTCTTCTGCTCTGACCTATGTATTTACAGTCACACGAGGAACAATAAATTTCATATACTCCAGCCTTATCTTCTTTACCAATTCTATCTTTCGTGCTGCCTAGTAGGTGTTTAAGGCTATGGCTACTCTTATATGCTACCTTGAGGCCATATACCTTACATATCTTCTCTAAGCCGCCAGTTAATTTTCGATTGTAGGGAAGACCGATGAATTTTCCTTTCTCTTGGTTATTCTGTAGTGTCGTAATGTCCTTTAACTTCTTTTTGAGAGCATGTTTTTTAACCAATTTGTCAATCATAACTTCTTTGTATTCATTGAAGATGGCTGCCTCTTTAATCCGGTGGATCTCCTCTTGTTTTTTATCTTGTACCAATGGAGTGTTCATCATTCTATTGATCATATGGTTGAAGGCTGATAGTTTGTGGCTAAAGCTATGGTTGGATTTGGCATTGATATACGCAGGGACGTAGATAGTTTGTGGCTATGAAAAACTAGATGGAAAGAACTGCAAACGTTCCAAAACGTTACCCTTAGGACTATTGCGCAAAAAGATCGGAGAATTGTTCGCAATTCCTCCATTTATAATGACTTCAACATGACTCATATTGGCAAATACGTTCAAGGGCTCATGGAATCCATGCTGCCCAATATAGAAAATCATAGCAACGAGCTAGTCTCGGGCATTTTAAAGCATCCTATGCATAGAAAGAGATATCGTGATCCAAGGCATATACTTGATATTAATTTTGAAGACATTGATAATGTCATATTTCCAGATTACTGGACTTCATAGGTCGTGTTTTTATCTATTACTAGTGGTCTGCTTCTAGTCTAGACAGTCGTCAATCAAATTTTCCTCCACCAAGAGGAGGCAATTTTCTTTCATACTTTGGATGACCCTTGTGGGTACATCAGGCTTCTTTTCTAGCTCAGTGTATTTCCCTTGGAATATGATTATGAAGGGTGAGATTATGGAAGCTATGCTTCAAGTTCCACTTGAATACCGATACACTACACTGTTCGATTGTCGATTGTCTTTTGTAACCTGGGGGTCTAGGCTGAGCTCATCGACAAGCAGTCGACTGTCGACAAGTTTCGATGGTCACCTGGTTAATGACGCATTTGTCGATTCGAGCTAGCATGAACACGACTTGTCTACAGTGTCTACAGAGTCTACAGTGTACACTTGTCTACTTGTCTACAGAGTCTACAGTGTACAGACTCTACACCGTCGATTTTCGAGTGTAGACTTTGACCATCGACAACTGCCTACAATTCTGCCATTCTTGTCTACAATTCAAGAGCAGTCGACTATGCACTTGACGATCGTTATTTCAGAATTTCGCAACAGATTTCTTATTAAAATCTTTTTTCCTTCGTTTCCGGCCTGCAGGCTAAATACACACAGCTCAAGAATACACATTTTCTAAAAATATTAACAAAAACTTGTTTAAAAATATTTACATACATGAAGTACTCTCTTGTGCTACGAAACTTGAACTGTGAAAATGATAATATAGTGTGTATACAGTTATGTGTTTATGTATGTATTTATGTGTATACATGGATAAATGTTTGAAATTATGTGTAAATGTGTGTAAACTTGTGTATATCAGTTTATATCATCTAGCCATACGTGTGTAAATTTGTGTATAAATGTGTAATATGCCACTTATTGACGGTTAGATTTTGTCGAGATCGACAGCTTGTCGATGAGTTCAGCCTAGACCCCCTGAGTCATACTGAAGAAGGCCACATTGTGACCGAAATGTATACATATATGGTGTATTAAAATGTTCTTGTGGACAAGTGGAGTCTCCTTTCTCTCTCTCTCTCATGTAAGATATTAGCTACCGACTAAAGGCAAAGGAGGATAGCAAGACAAGCCGACCGCGGAGAGGTCGAAGTTTGCGCCGAAGCAGAGGTGAATTAAACGGCGTTAGCGTGGAGACCCCGCGGCCTCCCATCCCAGAGCGAAGGAAGAGGATTTTCCGTGAAAGAGAAAATTACCGTGCTAGACAAGGTAGACAGGCAAGTGACTTTTATGCTCATTCCAAAGAACGAACATTTTATAATTCGAGTGCATGGGAATTTCACGGCGGAGAGAAAGCGACTCGTCTACGCAGTGCTCGCCATGTGCCTGGCATTTCGCCGTTGATGTTGGTCAAGCCCGAGATTTCAGCCACTCCAACAGATAAAGCGGAGAGAGGAAACGGTACCCGCCCCGGAGGAAGGAGCTGAAGAGCCGTCTACAAGTGGGAAGCTCAACGAAGAAATAGACAGAGCCACGCCGACAAGCCCCGACGAAGCCGACGTGCCCGACGACGAACTCGCAAAAGCGACCGCCACTTCTACTGCCCGGCAAGGCGTCAATACCGAGCAGGGAAAGTGCAACGAGCCACTTCTCGACACGTTAGCCGAAGAAGGGACCTCGCAACCCGCCGTAATAGTTACTGACAGCCAAACGTCG
>JAHWFO010111637.1:0-15740 GCA_023313115.1 Rhysida immarginata | reverse complement strand
TACGCATTTTTTCGTGTGAAGCTTATTTTTCGAGTTATTCTGCTTTGTCAACTTAAAATTTACACCCTGTATAACAAAAAACAAAATTCATAGTAAACCGACAGTTGATTATAATTAATTTACATTTCATTTTAAACTCCATGAGAAACGAATTACTATTTATTTTGAATTCATAAAAGGCCAAAAATTAAAATTTTCAAGAAATTTTTTTTTTTTTACAATTTCCAAGCCGAATAAATTTTATTTTGAATTAAAATTCATTTTAATAATTTTATGTTTTGGGGATTAAAAATATAACATTATTTAGCTGAGCACGGAGAAATTTCTTATAGCAGGGCAATGATGTTGAAAATATCCTTAAGCGCCAATCTCCACTTGCAGGAAAAAAAAAATGGTAAACAAGGCAAATAAGCACAAGTTAGTCTTGGACATTTCTTAGCATTCTTCAAGCGTCTACATATTTTTTTTTACAACTAGGAGAATGGCGCTTAAGGATTTTTTTCAACATCTTTGCCCTGTTACAAGATATTTCTTATGCTCAGCTAAGCAACGTTTTATTTTTCAGCCTCAAAACATATAAAGTTATTCAATTCCAAAAAATTGATTTGCCTTGCAAAATGTCTAAAATTTTTTGTTCTTTATAAATTCTAATATTTTGCTCTTTATGAATTTCAAAATTAAAGCTAAATTGTTTCCTAATGAATTTAAAATCAAATGTAAATTATTATAATATAATGTTATGTTTTATGAATTTTTTTGCCTTATCTTGTTGAACGGTTAAATTTCTTAATTTTTTTCTATATACATTATTTTAATACATTTTATACATTAAATGCATTACAATTCATATGAAACTGATTATAATTCAAATAGATTTTATTTATGAGTGATTTTCAGATATTTTCTGGGTTTTTTTCTGTGATATTAATGATTCTGATTTTTATTTAAGAAACTGGTCAATTTGAAAGTTTTAATAGATAAGCAAACATGTCTTAAATGTTTTTATTTTCATTGTATACATGAAACAAATTCATATACAGACTTAAAATTAACCTTTTATTTATTGAAATTAAACTGAAGAACGAAAAATAAATTTAATAATGAAATATAGTCGAAAAGCGCCTATTTTCCAATGCTATTCCTGTGCTAAGCGAACCCATGATTCCACCAAGCAAGTTACTCAAGTGCATTTAATTAGGCGAATATCTATTTTTCTTCCGTAGAAAAATTTTTTTTTTGACGCCGATAGATTACATGTCATTCATTTCAAGCTTCCCTGTGATCTTGGTGGCTTCCGTTAATTACAGACCGAGAAATAATTAAAAACCCACAAAAAGTCGTAGTATCCTCCATAGAAACGCAGGTTAAACAGCCGGCGATTCCACCCATGCGTCGGAGGGCGCCACCGTCTGCTCACTACTAGAGTACCTTCTAAACCAGAGTGTGGCCATGAGAGGCCAGGCAGCCATATTGTGTCCAATCTGTCTATAGATTAGTGTAGTAGAAACAAGAAATTTTGCACTTTTGGCATTAAAAAACCCCTCGAATTAATGGAGTGAATCAATAAATCGAAAATAAAAGTCCACTTTTACTTATTAGAAAAGAAAATGAACTGAAAAAAAGTAAATTAAAATTTATTTTTTGTTTTTTCCCATTTTATGTTTCTTCCCATTTATTATTTCATTATTAATCATGTCACAATTTTTTTTTAATAAAATGAATATCCACCTTATCAAAAATTTTATTAAACATTACATAATTAAAAAAATAAATCAAGGAATTATTTAAAAATTATAATTTTTCATTACTGAAAAAAAAAGAAATAAAATAGATAAGCGTATATAAAGAAAAAAAAAAAGGACCAATTTATTGACTGAATTTTAAAATACATTTAACTAAAAATACACATGAAATTTTAAATTTTAAGTATGTAAAACTGAAAAGTTAATTTCATGACAATATGGTATGCATTGTCCTTTAATTCGATGATTTGCTTTTCTTTTGATCTCAAAGATTCCTGCCAGGAATTTCCTGGCACATTTGCAGTTTAGTTCTGAGATCAGTTAGTTCATCACTATCTTCAGTTTCTTAGATGCACCTTCATTTTGACCGTAACTTATAATTTCCTCATGAATTTGTGCAACTGAAGTAGAGCTGAAATAAAATATAGGAATAATTAAAATTTAATAATGAATATAATTAAGGAGAATCACGTTTATAATAAAACCATTATCAGGGTGTCTAGCAAAACGATTTCGAAAAATTCCCTGACTTTTCCCGGTTGACCATCGGCAGCAAACAAATTATTTTTATAAAAAATTAATTGTTATTTTTCAAATTTTTCGTTACTATTTCGCATTTTTTTGCTGATTTTGTTAAATTCCCTGACTTTTCCCAGTTATACAAAAAATCCTCTGACTTCATGTTTCTTTTAAAAATCAGAAGAAAATTTACTTTAAAATCAACAATACTTAACTTCTTTATCATATGTTCTCGCAACAATACTTAACTTCTTTCTCATGTGATCGGAAAAGAAGCAAAGGACAAAATGCAACTTTGGCAGATCGAAGCAGTTTTGAAGTTGCCATTTTTTGAGAAATTATTTTCGTTTTAGCTTTAAACGAGGGGAAATTCAAACAAAGAGTGAATTAATATACTGCATAATGAACTGAACATTGTATATACTGTATAATTAATGTATTGTGATGTATATTATACGCTAATTTGAACTCCGTCAGCCCGAAGTTCGTTTGATCCCCCCTCCACGCCCCCACACTAATAATATTAGCCTAATACTATCCGCTTGCATAATACGATCCCACAAATTTAGGTGTTTTAGGCGATTAAAGTAGAATAAATACGATATATCGAAACATTTGATTTTTACTAACCTCACAAAGGCAACTGTTGTCCGAAGGTTTCCACTTTTCTCTTTTCGTCTTCGCGGCCCAAGTCGATCGTCTTTCTGGATCGCGAGGAAATTGTTTCATTATAAAACCATCTTCAGAGAGATTAGAACACCCTACTGCAGCATAGGAAGGCACTTGTGGTCGCTAAAATCCTTTAAAATCTTTTAAAATTACAAAAAACCGTCTTACCTCCACACAACTCTATGCTAATTATTCGCAATTTGGACACAAAATGGCGGAAAATAACACGTGACAATGAACAACCAATAGAAATCTGTCCCGCGTATGGCCACACTCTGGTTATAAAGGCACTCTACTCACTACCATCGCTTAGCATGGGAAACGGCGAAGCTGTCCATTCTATGTTTTTTCTATGCCATACGTACAGGCAATGAAGGATATCTGCTGAGTAGTGTTGGGCCGAACAGTTCCTTTAAGCGAACTGTTCGCTTAGTTCCAGGTGCGGAGCCGGAACTTTTACAATGAACTAGTTCCGAGTGGAACTATAGCATAGTCTAAGAATGAAGAACGAGGAACTAGTTCATTCTTAGACTATGACTATAGTTCCGATCTGAAGAACGAGGAACTGACTGAATCGCCTCCGCGCCACAGCTGTGTGAAATTGTTTGCCTCAGCAAACAGTTCCACAGTTCTATCGCCTACTATAGTTCACTAGTCTGTAATACAGACTATACAGACTCTGTAAAATATTTTAATTATTGTATCATTTTTGAATTTCTGTTTCATTTAATTGCCATTAAAAATAAATACCGAAAACTGTTCAAAGTGAAGACATTTATTTTGCTGTTAACGCCAACAGAAGAAAAGAAAGCACTATTCCACATAAATGAATTTAAGAAGAACGGAAAATAAAACTAATCTATCAGAAGAATTGATTACTCGAATCAGGCCTTTTAGATACGATTCAAGCCTTTTTCACGAAGTGTTCACTTCTACTTATAACTTCAGCGAATAGTTTAAACATTCAAACCTTCAGAAAAAGCTGTATTGACAACATTGGTATTAGTTATTCCGTGGGAAGGTTTTCAGTCGCATCGATACCACCGTATTGAATGCAGTAGTCTAGAATGCAATGCCGCGGCACTAAAAGGAACTGTGGAACTATTGGCTATCGTTTTTTGCAACTAGTTCCTTCAGGCCTCTGCCCGGAACTAGTTCATCTGATCAGTTCCAGTTCCTTCGACCCAACACTACTGCTGAGGGAAGCAAGCCCGATCCAGGCAAAGTAGAGACATTGTTACGGTTGAGGGAGTCTCGCAATGTTAGAGAGGTGCGGGGAATAATTGGTTCCATCAATTTTTATCGGCCCTTTCTTCGAGACCTCTCGAACACCCTCGTTCCAATAATCAACCTAACAAAAAAGGGCGTACGCTTCAATTGGAGTCCCGAGTGTCAAGAAGCACTGAATTTAGTCAAGGCAACATTAACGACAGCACCAGTGTTGCGGCCTCCAAATTCGTGGGGTTTTTCCCGCTAGTTTTTTCCTCTTATTTTAAGCCAATAAAAAGTCAACAATCGAATGACATGAACACTATCTCATGTTGCGCATTCATTATTTTCTTTGTACGCATCGAAATTCATTCTTGCGACTGAAGCGTCTGACCAGGCGATCGGAGCAGTGCTTCAACAAGAGATAGCTGGTGTGGCTCCTCTGATAGCGTTTTTTAGTCAGAAGCTTAAGGGCGCACAGCTGAATTACGCGACGATAGAAAAGGAGGTCCTCGCTATCGTGAGTGCCATCGCGCATTTCCACCACATCATATTGGACTTCCCGACGACAGTGATAACCGATCATCAGCCATTAATGTTTATAAGATGCGAGACTCCAATCAACGGATTCTGCGCTGGGCGCTCCATCTCGAAGAATTTCATCTCACTGTGCAGTATGTGTCGGGAAAACTCAATGTGGTGCCGGATTTGTTGTCGCGGCAGTGCAATAGTGTGGCGGTAATGCGGAGCGATGAAGTGTGGATTGATAGGGTGAAGCTAACACAAGGGAAGGATTCTTGGCTATGCGAGTTACTATCGCGGCTTGTCGCAGGGGAGACAGTCATTAGAGGTGGAGGAATGTTTAACCAGCTAGATGGTGTAGTTGTATGGAGACATAGTAAACACCCGGGAGCGCGCGCGAAAATATGGGCTCCGGAGTCATTGAGGGAGGAAATCTTAAAACAGCATCATGATAGTGTCCTTGGGAGGCATCGGGGAACTAGTGCCACAATTCACAGTGTGAAAAAGGAGTATTTTTGGCGGGGGCTGGCCTGGGATATGGCTAATCATATTAAGACGTGTGTCACTTGCCAGCGAACAAAAAAGAACCTCCCACGAACCTGATGGCAACCCGGGATATCTGCAGTTTATCCATTTCAGAAAGTTGTAATGGATGTAGTGGGACCGGTGGAACAATCGAGTGAGGGCGGCCGCTACATCTTTAGTATTGACGGATGTCCTTACACGGTTCCCTGAGGCCATCCCGCTTGCTCAGCAGACTGCGGAGGCAGTGGCTGACGCATTTGTGCAAACTATAGTTTGCCATTACGGGGTTCCGCAACAAGTGATCCGTGATTGCGGAGCGAATTTCACTGCGGAAGTATTTGGTAAAATATGCGAAGATTTGGGGGTGCAACATAAAGTAATCACGGCCTATCGCCCAACTTCGAATAGCCTTGCAAAGCGATGCAATAAATCGCTCTGTGAGGCGATTCGGGCACTATGCTATGAACACCCCGAGGAACGGGAGCGGGTGCTTAACTTTGCCTTATTTTCCCTTCGCACACGTCATCATGAAACATTGGGGGAGGTTCCGGCCCTGTTGCTTTACGGCTTTGATCTGACGATACCCCAGGGTTGGCATTCGGAGTTTCATGAGCAACAGGGGGAGAGCGAGAATATGGGTATGATGTACCAATATAGGTCTGAGATCGTGGGAAAATTGATGGAAGTGCGTCGGGAAGTGGCTGAGAGGGATAAAGAAAGGCGGCGGAAACATTTACGATTATTAAACAAACAGAAACGGATGAGGCAGATTGAGGTTGGCAGTCAGGTGTGGCTGATGAGGCTGGGGGGACGCAAGAAGAAGTTTGCTTCACAGTTCCTGGGACCTTTTAGAGTGATAGCAAAAGTCACGGAGGTTAACTACCGAATAGAGGGGGACTAGCATCATGATCGGATGGTGGTCCATGTAGACCGACTCAAGCAGTGTCTGCTGCCAGCGCGGGTCGGAAAAGGTAGAGTTAAGGGACGGAGGGAGTCACAGCGGAAGCAGTGGGCGGAGGAATCGACGAGGAGGAAGACTGCGAAGAGGGGGAACAGGCGGCGCAGACGTCATTGCCGCACCGGAAGGGGTGGAGATAGTAGGTGAAACGGATGCTCCTGAGATTGTGGAGCGGGTAGCACCGAGGCAAGAGGATATGGTTCGGGACAACCGTGGCACCCAGGAGGACGCAGATCACGGGAGCCCCCAGCCAATTAGCCAGTACAACCTGCACACGGTCCTAGCTAAGTGTGTGGGCTCAGGGCCTAATGTATTTTGAAGAACATGGTTCTTCGTTTCTTTTATGGGGAGGCGTATGTGACTGTAGCCAGTGTGGTTTGAGTTTTTTGGGGTATTATTGCAGTCGCATACGCCAAGGAGATCGTTGATATTTTATTTATTTTTATGGGTTTGGCATGAGAGGGGGCGTGGTGTCCCGCGTGTGTAGTCGTTAGGTAAGGAAAGGGAATTTTGGCTGTTTATTTGTTACTCGTTGTTTTACAAGCCGGATAAAAAAAACCTTGTAACGGGACACTGGCACCTTTTCCGTAAGTTTGGTTTAAAATGATTACAGTGATATGTAACCTTAATTGTTAGTGCCAAAAATCAAAAACGCTGGATGCTATAACAATGGGAGAGAGAATGTGTGCAACTCTCGTTGTTACAGTGGAGCTTCTAAGAAAGGTGACAATCTTTGCGTGTGAGAGAGATGTTGTTTGTTTTGGCTTACTGCTCTTTGTGTTCGTTTCAGAAACTCAATTTTTTTTTTTTTACTGAAATCGACTTAAAATCTCATGATTCGTAAAGATATGTTGAAATTTTGAAAAAAAAATTCCGTATGTTCGTATGTATGTACGTATGTGACTAATTTTGTTTAGCTAACTCCTCTGAAACCGCAAATAGCCGAACCAAATAAAAATTATACGTAGAGGGTTCCTTAAATTGTGCCTTAGCGTATATTTTATGTCAATTAGGGGGAGGCCATGGCCTGGTGGGCTTTCACTGAAACACAACTTTTGTGAAGTTAAGCAACATCAGGCACGGCTAGTCACTGGATGGGTGACCATCCGTGATTCACGATCTTCACCCCCCCCCCCCCCGCAAAATATAAAGAATACAAGTAGCGCCATCCGAGAGGAAAACTGACTGCCGACTCATCTGGTGTTGGTAATTGGAATATCGCCAGCTTTATGACGTCACAAGGTCCAATGTTTAAAAACTATTACGAGGAATATTGCTTTTACACAGCAAAATGCCATCATGCGCGATTCCCACTTGCAATAATAAAATATAAGAATGTTTCCTTTTTTCATTTCCCCAAAGATCCAAATTCAATTAAGAAAAGCTTAAAATCATGCAAATTGGATAAAAATATCTGTACCGCAACTGCAATGATTTGCTCTATCATTTTAAAGAATATTAAAACAAATACCTAGGCCTATATCAACTCATGAATCGAAAACCACGTCTAATGAAATCTGCAATACCGAGGTAGGAATATACGAATTCAGTCAGAGAATATACGAATTCATTGTTTTCATAATTGTAATCTTTAAAATGTTTATATGACTACAAGCAAGAACGGATGAATGGGAGGGGGAGAGGGTGCAACAAGTGAATGTTCTTCCGTTCTTGCTACAAGTGAATGTAAGAGCAAATTGGTGCAGAATTTACAACTGATGATTTTTAAGATAAAAATAGAGACGATGTTAAAGCAATACGACTGGTTTTTTTTTGTTAAAGCTTACGCGTTCACCGCTTCATCTACAAAGCTGGTGAACCAGTAGATGAAGCTATTGCCTGGTTCACTGGCTCTGTAGATGAAGCTATTGCTCTGAAACGCGTAAGCTTTAACACTAAACCAATCGTATTCAATGATGATTTTTATTTTAACCTAACCTAAAGAATCCTTAATACCCTATGATTTAGTTGTAAATATGTTGTCGTGAACGTTAGGTAAGAGGCAAGGTAATCTAGAATAACAGGTAGGTCCAGTTTGTCAGAAGTGCTTAACGCGCATGCGTATTGTGACGTCACTGGATGACTTATGGCTTTACTTCCGGCGTGTGCGGTAGCCATTATTCTGGTCACAAAAGAAAACGTTTTCACGTAAAAAAAACAAAACTCTTACGTTGATTTCTGAAGAAACGTTTATTTGTAAACTTACTATTTTATAAATTAAAATTTCCTAATGCCTGCATAAATAAAGTTATTAAGAAATAATATCGAAATTATCATGTCTCTTAACTGCCAACGGTTCCGACGAATCAATTTTGAAATCTTAACGAGGAATGATAACTAGGCCTAATGATAATGAGAAATACGTTATCGTCCTTGTCTCTGTGTTCGCTTAACTATCCGACCAAGGTAAATGATTTTACATTTTAAAGACACCCACTCCCCTTCTAATGAACTGATATATATAACCCTTTTTCTATTTAGTCTCAGTAAATTTCACTTACCTTGGTCGCATGATCAGTTATCGCGCGATGTGCTGATAGTTAACATCAACCCTGTGTTCACATTAAAAAGATAATACGTAAGTACATTTTACAATAATTATAAATTACGTAAGTCCCTTCATATAATGGCATTATTATTTAATTAATATATATTGTATAAAGAATGAGAATTGTGAAGGAAATGAACGAGTCGTCAAGTGTGGCTATCGCACGACTGCTTTCATTGCCGCCATGTTTTAGTTTCTGTTGAGGTTTCGATTTAGCGGGTATAGGTTTCGATGTCATCTAGTGACGTCAAAATACGCTTGCGCAGTAAGGCAATTTTTACTACTTCCGGCAAACTGACCGCCACCTTGTTCTAGATCACCTTGGGTAAGAGGATATACGAATTCATTGTTTTTTCATAATCGTCGTCTTTGAAATGGTTAGAGCAAATCACTGCAGTTGTGGTACAAATATTTTTATCCAATTTGCATGATATTAATCATTTTTTAATTAAAATTGGATCTTTGGGAAATGGAAAAATGAAACATTTTTATCTTTTGTATTAAATTTTATATTATTGCAAGTGAGAATTGCGCATAATGGTATTTTGCTGTGTAAAAGCACTATTCCCCATAATATTTAACGATTGGTCCTTGTAACGTCATGAAGCTGTCAATATTCCAATTACCAACACCAGATGGGGCGACAATCAGTTTTCCTCTCGGACGGCGCTACCTGTATTTTTTCTCTTTCCCCCCCCCCCCCCCGGCTGCTGTGACCATCATACAGCAGTCGTTAATCCAGGTCCATCCAGGGACTCAACTCGTCAGCCTCAGGCCATACAGGCCCTGGATGGACGTATTGGATTACCAATACTAATAAATAAAAAAAAATAAAAAATAAATTGGGTAAGCCTTTTTCGAGATTAAAAAATTAAAAAATGGCTGTAGCGTTCAAACGAGCGAACCAAACTCAATAAACTCGACATGTACAGTTCATTCCAAAAGCCTTTTCACTTAGATCAGGGTCGTCCAAATCGTGCACGTCGCCAGCGTGCAACATAAAATGCTCGCGGGCAAAGCACACGGGCAAAGCCGAAGAGAGAGTCCAAAACTCAGGAGTGGAGTGGGTATAGTTTACCTACGCAGTGTTGCCTGACTTCAGGGGACGATTCCATTAAATTCTTTTTCTACTAATACTTGTTTGTTTTTCGTCTCTCGCATAACATGGCGCACATTCCGAAAAAGCAAAAAATCACTGAACCAGTATTTAAACCGGAGTGGGAGAATCTGTTTTTTTTTTTTTCATTGTTCACGGATCGGATTCTAAATGCTTAATATGCAATCGTGTGCTATCGGGAAAAAGAAAATACACCATTGAGCGGCATTACAACGTTTTCCATAAAGGAGAATTTGAAAACTTGGAAGGGGAAGGTCGACAGTCCAAAGTGAATGAATTGAAGTTAGCACAGCACGATGGTGAATGTGGTAACGCGGTAGGCTGCTATTCATCCCCATCCGTATTAAAGTGATGCATGTTTAACTAATTTTTTTTAATACGTCCTTTGATTATATCTAATATGGAAATCGTTGTTTATTTGCGACAGGGAAATGAGCCAGAACTGTGTTTTCGAGCCAGTTATAAAGTGGCATTTAACATTGCACGATCTGGGAAATCGTTCTCTGATGGAGAATTCATTAAGACTTGTTTGATAGATGTCACCGGACTGTTGAGTCCTTCGGATGTTCCGGCATACCAAAAACTTTCATTATCCCGCAAACACAATTTCGCGAAGGATTTCTGAAATGGCTGATGATGTGTACTTACAGTTGAAGGAAAAAGCGAAAACTTTCGTAGCATTTTCAATCGCAATCGATGAATCCACTGACATATCTGATACTGCACAGTTGGTCTTGTATCTGTGTGGTGTTGACAACGACTTAAACGTAACGGAAGAATTTTTAGATCTTATGCCTATGAAAGGTACAACGAAAGGTGAAGACATTTTGCAGGCAGTGGAGGAGGCACTCGACGGTTTAGGTTTGATATTGGAGAAACTGGTATCCGTCACAACTGATGGTGCTCCAGCAATGCGCGGTGAACGAAAGGGATTTGTTGGGCTACTGAGAGAGAAGATCGTAATCGAGCATTACCTTCAATTCATTGCATGATCCACCAAGAAGCGCTTTGTGGCAAAATTGCGAAATTCGATGATGTTGTGGATACTGTTGGGAGAATTGTAAATTACGTCCGAGCTCACGGGCTGAACCATCGTCAATTCAAAGTATTTTTGGTATCTATCGAAGAGCATTACACCGATATTCCGTATCATTGCGAAGTGAGGTGGCTGAGTCGGGGGAATGTTTTGAAGAGATTCCTTAACTTAAGGAGCGCAATTTCAGAATTTTTGGAGCAGAAAGGACATCCTGAATCAAAATTACGAGACCCTGTTTGAATTGCGGCTCTCGCATTCTTAGTTGACATTACTGGACATCTTAATACCCTAAATTTGAGTATGCAAGATGAGAATCACCTAATAAATGACATGTCAAATAAAATCGACGCATTCGTGATGAAGCTGTCATTGTGAGAAACACAACTATCTCAAGAAAACCCAGCGCACTTCAAAGAACTGCAATATGTATGTGAAGGTGCTCAATTTCCCGCATACGTAGAAATCGTTCAAAATATTTGCACTGAATTCGCCAAGCGTTTTCAAGATATCACCAACCTGCGTCCAATGTTCGATCTATTCGTCAAGTCATTTTCCGTCAGTGTTAATCAAGTTCCAGTAGATTTGCAGTTGGAACTAATAGACTTGCGTTGTAACACTTGGCAGCGGGACAGATTCTACGCAGCGCGAAGTTTGACGGAATTTTACAAGAATTTTTCAAAGGTAGCTTTTTTTTTTATTAAAAAGGAGAAATCTTTAATAGGCTTTACATTTTCCTGACGTTTGCCTTTTCTTCCATTTTCGTTCTGTTTTTTAGGCAAACTTTCCTCGACTTCATCACGAAGCAGCCAAAATAATGTCCATGTTTGGATCTACCTATGTCTGCGAAAGATTTTTTTCAGTGTTAAAACTTACAAAACCTTGACTCCGATCAAGCCTAGCAGACATGAATCTCAAAAATGTAATACGCTTGTCCGTCAGCAGGACAATTGTACATGACTTCGAGAAAATTATCATTAAAACGAAAGAAATAAAATGGTAAACTGCCTCGTTTTTTGTTTTTTTTTTCTTACAGTGTCGAATTGATAATTAGCAACTCGTACTCAGCTTTTAGTAAAGCTTTTAAAGGTTTGCTTCTCTGCATAGCGCAAATACACTCCCTATTCTTTAACATAGAGTACAAAAATAGAATTGCGATTGTAAATGTAATTATCATTGAAATGATAAAACAAGCAAAAAGGATCTAGAAATTATTCTGCTCTTTCTAATGATACCAATTAAAACAATGTGCGTTAAATAGTTTTCCCTGTGTTTTTTTGTACCAAAGGGAACCATTTAAAAAAAAAACTATTTTATGCCGATTAAATTAATTGGTATCACTAGAAAGAGCACAATAATTTCTAGGTCCTTTTTGCTTGCTTTCTCATTTCAATAATAATTACATTTACAATCGCTATTCTATATTTGTACTCCATGTTAAAGAATAAGGAGTGTATTTGCGCTATGCAGAGAAGCTAACTTTTATAAAAGCTGCACAGGTCGACTTTAAAGAACTGATCAACGTAATGTGCAATAGGGGAGGAGAAGATTACCCGCGTGCACAGGCGCTGCACGCGGACAGAAATCTTGGACGGCCCTGACTTAGATGAACGATGTTCGGCTTCCTTACATTACATTAAATTAGTCATATTAATCGCTCCAGGCAAGAAGTCGAGTTCGAATCACGTTGGACGATGTCATTTATTGTTTCTTTGCAACAGGGATAGGTAGCATAATGAGTGACGTCAAACTGTTTTAATTGAAATCTGATTTTGAGCCTTTAATAGGAAACTTTTTCTTTATTATTAATATAGCAATGTATGTTATTATTATTTTAGCAGAAATGCAGTACAATAACGTGAAAACTAGACGAGGAAGTAAGCGATAAGTTGGCAAAGCACTCTCAACAATATAATGGCGAATACACGAATTAAATAACTTAGATGCTTTTCATGAAATAATCAGTAGTAGAAAATTAACTTTAAGTTTTCTGCACATTTAACAAAATTATAATATTTATTTATTTATTTTGGGTTAGAAAAATACAGTTCCTTAAGTGCCCAACGAGGCCAGTATGGTGATAAACCAACAAGTTAGGCCAAGTGGGCACGGTTCTGACTAAAATAAAGAAACAAAAATTGGTTAGTAAATAGATTCTATAATCAAACTGTTACAATAAACCAAAACAGACCAAATTGATATATAGTAAGTATCCGCAAAGAAGGAAAATAATGGGACATAGAGGAAGATCGTGGTAGACGCAATAGAATGCGAAAAAAACATTTTTGTAATTTTGATATACGAGTAAGATTAAACATTGAGGAGGAACCCCAGAGCATTACACAGAAGCACAAAGTTGAGTGTATCCATGAAAAGTAAAGCAAAAGTAAGATATTAGGGGAAGAAAGTGAAGTCTGGAAATAATACCTTGTTTTTTGTTAAGTTTCGATGATAATGTATCAACGTGAGCGTCCCATGACAAGTCTGGAGATAAAGTAAGACCGAGATAAATAAACGTAGTTGTGGTGGCATTATTATACCATAATATATAATGCATAAATCTATTATGGCATTTCATAGGGAATAGCTACCAGTCTTTCGAAATACAGTATCTTCTGGGTTTATGCTTAAAAAAATAACGTATTGGCAAAAAAAATTGTATTCTCATCCATGACGGGAAAAAATAATGTACAGCAATGCAGTATCTTATATATGAAGAAAGCATATATTTATACAGTATATAATATGCTGTTTACTATACGATATATCGTAATGGCTTTCTTTTTCTGATAAAATTTATGGCGGCATGAACAATTTCGGTATCAAAATATTACAGAATTCAAAAAGTAAAGGCGCCCCTAGACGATCAAAATTTTGATCAAAATTCGCTTCAATATTGATGCTCTATATTGAAGCGCGCATCAATATGCTTCAAAACGCATCAAAATTTGCTTCAATATTGATGTAGGATCATATTTTCCAAAAAACATCACCAATACTCATTCAGCGAAAAATATTCGCACTGCTTGGTCGTGGTTGTTATAAATTTCGAAATGTTTTCCAATTCGGATTTGGGTTTTCTAGCATTGACTCTTGCACTGTGCGAACAAAAATAGACGCTGGTCCAAAGAGTGGTACAAACTGAGAAGCCGCTTTTTTTGCATTGCAATTGTTTTTTTATCTTTTTTATAATAATTTTTTGACTTCACACACCACAATTCCGGATAATCACGATATGCAGCTATTAGCAGGGTTGTGAAATCCCGATCACTAGAACGGGAGCTTGGTGAGCTCGGTGGGTCAGCCATGTTCTCACTTCGCCGTCTCGCAAACAACTGAAGGAAACCTTCGCGGTCTCGCAAATAACCTTGATATTGAAGGAAATTTTGACAAAAACCTCCTAGACGTTCAATATTGATAGGACGCTTTCTTCAATATTGACAGAAAATATAATTTTCTATCAATATCCGTCAATATTGATAGGACGCTTCAAAACACTCTTAGACGATCAAAATTTGCATCAATATGGTCTTCCATCAATATTGAAGCGAATTTTGATCAAAATTTTGATCGTCTAGGGGCTACTTAATAAGTAAAAATATCAATGTTCGAAATACAGAAATAAATAAATAAATAAGCTAAATATTTATTGAAGAAAATAAGAAAGAAAATTCCACAGCTTAGATTCGAACCGGGAAACTTCAGCTCCTCGAAGGTTACCGGTTCAAAATCAGCCTGTGGAGTTTTCGTTCCTATTTTCATCAATAATTTAAACATCTGAGGTTTTACATAGGATAAACCCTCATCGAACATTCTTGAGATATTCTTAAATATTTATTGCTTTGTTTTTAATAAGTGCGTTAAATATTTCATCTGCAAAGTCGATCCTATTGAAATAAAAAGCAGCGATTAATCTTTTCAGTTAAAAGTGCTGTAATTCGCCCACACCAGTCACAAACCTCATCCCTATTTCCACTCTGGACTTTATAAGCAATCAATTTCGCTTAGCTCAACTCTTGCCAAGCAAGTGAAAACGTTTTTGGAATGAACTACGTACTCCTCTCATTAAGGCGAATTTATTTTTGTAAATGACTTGTTTGGCTGTGATGAGCCGCTTTACTATCTCCTCCCACATAATTTTTTATTTCTTTTTTTTTTTTAGAAATTCAGACAGTGGGGTTCTTAAATTATGTAGTGACCATTTTTTATATGGAAATGGGCTAAGCCTTTTTACAGAAATTAATTTTTTTTGAAAAAAGGAAGAAATGGCAGAAACAGTCATTTCAAAGCTCAGAACACAATATAAACGGCATAAAGAACTTCCTCTTATTGAAAAAGTTGTCGAAAATGTTCGCACAAGGTTGGTCGATTCCCCTACCAAAAAATCTGTTTGTCGCCTATCCATTGAAGAAGGGCTGTCGTATACAACGACGTGGCGAATTTTGAGAAAGGATTTACACCTGTTCCCATATAAGATCCATGTTTATCAGGAGTTAACAGACAATGGAAGACAGAAGCGACAACAATTTGCGATGGAGTTTGGAGCAGAAATGGAAGCCAATCAGGACAATGTGGACAACCTGTGGGTGTCAGATGAGACCTTCCATCTGTCAGGTGACGTTAATAAACACAACGTTCGTTTTTGGGGTTCCCAGCACCCTCATGAGACCCATAAGTCACCTCTTCATCCACGAAAAGTTATGGCTTGGTGCGCGATTTCCAAAAGAGGCATCATTGGTCCGTTCTTTTTTGAGGGCACCGTAGCGTCACAGGCTTACCTTAACATGTTGAAAACCTTCTTCATCCCCGAGCTGCGAAGGAGGCGTATACTGCTTCGACATCAGTGGTTTTAACAGGATGGGGCTAGGCCTCACACCACTAATGAAGTGCTAGACTTT
>JAHWFO010111633.1:2178-22906 GCA_023313115.1 Rhysida immarginata | reverse complement strand
TCGGGTGACTTTTTTAACCGTTTTAATATTTATTTAATTTCTATTTTATTTTTTTTTGTTTTACATTAAAATGGAGTTATCATTTTTTAAAATTAATTCCAAGACTTTGTTTGCAGCACCGTAACGAGGGCGGGGCAAACGGGGCACTTGCCCCGGGTGCAGAGATTCTAACGGGTGCAAACGGGCGTAAATTAAAGTTAATGTGTCTTTGCCCTTGTTAAGGCGTGTTTCTTTGTATGCAGAACAGCAGTACATTCCTTACAGAACTGTACAATCTCAGCTTCTGTAATTTTTGCATGGATATCTTTTGGCGCTTTTTGATTACCATATCCAAACTCCGCTTTGACAGGTGGTAAATAACAATCCTCACTTTAGTTTGTATGTGAAATCGATGAAAATTTTATCAGAATAAATAATCTCTGAAATAGTTTCATAATATTTTCAAGTCCAAAGACAAATAATGAAAAATAAGCAAATATCATGGAATGAAACAATCAAAAAGGGAAAACCTCTAATCCACAAGGAAAAAAAATTGAAATACTGGATACGTATTTTTGGTATCAGGTACCCATCTACAGCAGAAAGATAAAAGTGAAGAGAAAAAAATTTGAATATTTGCCTTTCTTTTTTCTCTTCGCTTTTCTTTTTCTGCTGAAGATGGGTACCTGTATCCAGAATTTCAATTTTATTCCTTGTGACAAATAAGTATACAAAAAAGGCACATGAGGAGAATCACTTGAAACACCAATAAAACAGGGCTAATTTTACTGGCTAGAGATTTAAATAAGCTATTATTTTCTAGAAGAAACAGATGATTTATTGCTACAAAAATTATTTCATATGCCTTTGATTCACATGTCAAATGAACAAATGAGAAGATGGAATGATGCAGCTCTATGATGAACGCTTTAATTTCCATAACAGTATTCAAAAAATATTTTTTTAAACAGTACTCGATAGCTACATTGCTGCGAGGTTTTGCTATTGCACTGCCAGATATGAACTAACAAGGCAAGTACAAGGCCTCAGTTATCAATTCCATCAATGATATTATTCCATTAGCTACAATCCAGTCAGTATGTTGCTCTGTTCGACGTCGGTGTTGGTAGTGTACTGTGGCAGAAGGTGGATATTTTGAACATGTACGGGCTTAAGGAAGTTTAAGGAATAAAATACAACAAACCTTATATTTCTATCTCATTTCGTTGCCGAGTTATAATGTTTCAAAGAGTGTATACATCAATTTGGGACACTATATTGTCTTCGCTTTCATCTTCGTCTCCTCCATTCATAGTAGGTAATTAAAATGCCCAGTTATTTCCGATTCATTTGAAGACTATAAACCACGTTGTGAACAAACAATAAGATGGGATACGCTTTCACTCACATCCATTGGAATCAGGTTAATTTTCACTATCTGCACAATCGCATGATGACTGAATGCGATTGCAGTAAATCAATTTTTTATTTATTTAGCCATTACTTCTTAGCAGTTTACTGTGACTAAATAGAAAAGGGATATATAAGCTGGTTAGATGGGATGGGGGGGTCTTCTAAATAAATTCATTTACCTTCAATCATCGCACATTTGTGCATATAATGAAAATTAAGCCCTTTCTTTCCCTAACAATTTTACAATCAAACATCAGCAAACGTTTTAATGGTTTACTAGCACTTAATGCTACATGATTGAATACTATAATAGGTTAATTGTTTTGATGTGTAAGGATTGCTTTGACGAGTTAGCCTCGCTGTTGCAGTATTTGCTTTTGTATTTCAGTGCCAAATTTATAGACTGGCTGAGGTTTCTAACACATCTGAATTGCAGTGAAGCCAACATGGCCAGCCCAACTGACCTTGAATGACTCTTTCTCGCCCATTTTCTCAAAATCTTTTTCAAGGGGTGTTTGGTTTGGTTTGTTTGGTATTAACGTCCTTTTCAACTGCTATGGTCATTTCAGGACGGCGTTATAGGGGCCGCAAATTTTGCCTCGCAAGGGTTCTTTAACGTGCAGCCGGCAAACGACTACACGGGACCAACGGCTTTACTTCCCTTTCGAAGGAAGTGCGTGATCTCAGGATTTCCCCCTGAAAAATCCTCGTCGTCCTCGGCCGGGATCGAACCCGCGTCCTCGAGCATCAGAGGCGACCACGCAACCGCTGAGCCACCGAGGCCGATTCAAGGGGTGTGATTAAAAATTGTTTGTAGACTAATGTGGTATTGCTCTACAGGGTAGCAATCGGAAATTTTTCTCTATCTTTAATAGTTTTAGAGTTAGCAAATGGATAACCTTAAATTTGGAATCAAAGTCAAATTTGAGTGTGGCAATGAATTCCCCCTCTCCTTTTAACTATAAACCACACTCATCAGATGTCACCTACCTGGCAGCTTTGAGATATCTGCCATGTTAACAGACTTTTTGGACATCCTGTATATCATAAATGCAATTCTAAAACAAGTGTAATTGTTATGATTAACAGTATTTTTTTAATCAAACATATCAAAGTTCCTTTACTTTCTGATTTTTATGATTCATTTTATGGAAAAAGTATGAAACTATGCAGAATAATTTCAATTATGGGTGTGTTTTTTTATTGCGACGAAAGTGACTGGCCATCACTACGAATCACGATGCTGTGAAAGCCATCAGCCTGACGATTACAAACAACTTCATAACAGCGACTGCTTTCAAGCAGGCAATGGACAGCAGTGATGTATACCTTCTAATGCTCACAGTAAATAACGAAATGATAGAGCAATATTTTCATTAAATTATGTTTTCAAAATGATCCCAAGCCCTATTGGTACGAATGTTCTCTTCTGTTTGAACTAATTCTTTCGTTTGTAATAATGACATTGGCTAAAACGCCGATTGCCTTCTGTTATACTAAACCCGCAGAAGGTGATGATAGTTTTAGCTCATCGAGTTAGTTGGGCGACGAAGCATAACAACGTCGGCGTCACTGGCAACAGCAAACGGAAATAGTCGATCTGATGAGACTAAACAAACGCAGTTACGTTAACTTCGTCGCACTAAACAAACACACCCTATAAAAAGAAATGGTTTTACTCTAACATTTAAAAATTCTTGCAAACTATATAAAATGTGAAACTGACTGATTACAAACTAGAGAAGTGTCAATGGCCCGACAATCACCAAAAGTTACTATAGTTTTTATCAAAAGGCTGTGATACAAAATTAGATTTTACTTAGCTTGTCCAAGAAATAACGAACTTAATAAGAGGAAAAAGTTTGGAGCATTAACTCTAGTTTAAATTTATTATTATACATAGTCCAGGAAATCTTGCCGGAGATGTAAACAAAAGTATCTGATGAAGCCTGACTCCATTGGCTGACTAAGCCTTGCATCTACAGGTCTCAGAGCAAATGTAATCTACGAGGAAATATCAGAAAGTAATGCCAGTTATTTTTTCCAAAGATAATTACAAAACATACAAGTAAACAACTAAGTGCAGTGGAAACTACATGTGTTTATCTAATTTTCCACATAGGCATCTTGACAATTTAGGCATTTATCCCAACGTTGCACAAATTTCAGAATAACCCGCTCATAGAACTCGTCGCCTGTGAATACAGCCAATGGCGCACGGCAGATTTGAATTCCTCATCAGTCTCAAACCTCTGACCACCCAGAAATTTCTTCATGGAACCAAAGAGGTGGTAGTCCGAGGATGCTAAGTCCGGACTTTGGCTGGGTAGTCCAGATCCTCCCAACCGAAATCGACAAATTTTGCTTTGACGACATTTGTCATATGTGAGTGTGCTTTGTCATGAAGATATCGAACATAGTTTTCTCTTTCTGATCGATTATCCCGAATAGCATGCCGCAGTTTAGTTAACATTTCACAATTGATAGACAGTGACATTGACGATTGAACCACAAGGCAGGAACTCTGCGAATAGGATGCCATGCATATCCCAAAAACTGTAAGCATAATCTTCCAAGCTGAAGGAGAAACTTTGAATTTTTTGCAAACCGGAGAATGTGGATGTTTCCACACAATGGTTGCAGTCTTAGGCTCTTGTGTAAAGTGCAAGACTCAGGACTCGTCTCCTGTGACAATGCCACATAACGCATTTTCCTCCTGGTTGTACTGCTGCAGATGTTGCAGACTGCACGCCATTTAGTTGCCGGTCTATTCTGGTGTGAGACTTTTTGGAATCCAATGCGAACAGACTTTGCTATATCCAAGCTTCTCATCCACGCTGAACCATAGGGTATGTGAAATATTTCACTCACTTCTTTCAAGGAAATTCAACGATTTTCTCTGATTGTGTTGTTTATGTCCTCGATAAAGGCTGGTATTGCCGCTGATGGAGGCCACCCAAAACACTTTTTATTGGTAAGGCTAACTCTTCCTTCTCAAAACATATTACACTATTTATTGGTACACATTGGAATAGTCCAGACAATCAGCACCTTAAATTTCTACCATGAATCTCAGCAGGTTTCTTACCTTTTGCAGAAAGAAATCTTATAACAGCTCGATGTTCTTCCACTCTAGATGATATGATAGCGGCGGCCATTTGTAAGACGACTGGTAGCAAGTAGCGTGCATGCACAAGAACAATTCTTGTTATGCAATATCTGTGCAAATACTCAGCCTTCTTTTAGGTTCTGTTAATTTTTACACAGCGAATATTTCCCTCGTTAAGCAGTGTTACATTCTGATATTTTCTGGTAATTCGCAAAACAAAACAGGACAACTGACTTAAATCTATAATAATCAGTTCTTGATATCTATCATAGCAAAAATACAGATAAATTGTTCAATTTTTAAAGATACAGAAAAAAATAAACACAGAAGAACATCAAACTCTCTGTAATAAACCAGAGAGAGGATGGCCAGGAAAAGAAACCTCTGCCTTATCTTTATTTGATAAGAAAATAAAAACATTCTTTTTCCCTTTTATTTTTGTTATCCTTTTATTTAAAATAAATTCCAGACATAATTGTTGAAAAATGACTGATATTTAAAATAAAAGATATATTCTGGCCATGAAGTTATCTTAAAATAACGATAGTGTTTAAACAAACGGAAAAAAAATAACGATTATTCGAAAAACAACTTGACACATCTTAAAATACATTTCATGACAAATTGAATAAAATAAATGATTTTTATTAAAATAATTAAATATAGATCAGCTTGCAGGAGCATGCAGAGGAATACATTGTTTCGTTTTGTTTACATCTCAGGCTATTACAATGGATAGAGTATAAAACCACACATTTATATAACTAATGACCAAGACAAAGCACAGCTTATTGCTGATTCACTTAAAAAACAATTTGTGACTCCAAAGGATGATCGTCCAGAAGGACTAGAAATATTCAAAATGGTAGAAAGCAGCATAACAAAGTATTACAGTCTAGAACAATGCTCACCTGAAATGAACACATGAGAGTCTCATCCACAGACATCATCCCACCAGCATTGTCAAATTCACCACAATAATTGGGAGCTGAGAAAAGTGTAACAAGCTGTCTTTTGGCAAAAAATTCATATCCATCTTCTACTACCTGAAATTTAATAATGTTATCTATGAGTATGAGCAGCTACATTGTTTTTAAGAATACAAATACTTATTTAGACAATAACATCTCAATAATAGACAACCCCAAAATAAAGACAACATTTTTAAGCATTAGTGCATCCAAAGGATGGTTCAGGAGGCCATGGCCTCTTCCAAAAGTGAAAAGAAAAACAACTATAACACAAAATTAAGATTAGATTTTAGATGTTCTCTGCGATAAACAGAAAGGGGGAATGCATTAGTTCGTTAGAGAAGTCTGGGATCACTGCCCCCAGAAGATAATAAATTAACTGAAGAAACTTCTTCAAACACAATAACGAATAGAAAAGGGAAGGAAAAATTCCACAACCTGGAATCGAACCAGGGACCATGCCTATCAACCTGGAATCGAACCGAGCAGGCCCTGACTCGCAAGTCGGGAACCTCCTTACCCTTAAATCATCAAATAAATTGATGAAATTTAACTCAAATAGAAGATAATAAATTAACTGAAGAAACTTCTTCAAACCTATCACAATAACGAATAGAAAAGGATAGGAAAAATTCCGTGACTTGAATTTGCAAAGTCGGGGAATGCACATGCCGATTGAGCTGCTTGGTGGCTTCATGGAAGTCCAATTGGATATCTTGTAACAGCGTGATGGTTCATATCCGTGGTAGCTCAATTGGTAAGAGCAATGCCAGCGATAGGCATGGTCCCTGGTTCGAGTCCAAGTCGCGAAATTTTTCCTTCCCTTTTCTATTCGTTATGTACACTTGAAGAGACTTGGAGACAGCCTTGCTATGCCATTTTTGTGATAGCCCAATTGGTAGATGGATTGTGTAATACTAGTCAGTCCTGGTTCGAATATAGAGCGCAGGATTTTTACTTCCATTTTTTTAAATAATATGAACTAATATCAATTCAAATAATAAAAATAAAATATTCATTCAAATAATAAAATAAAAACATGTCAGAGAATGATCGTAAATCTATGAAGCTGTTGTCTCTGTACGTAACCAAGGTGTGACCAATAAATAGGGTGAATGATGAAATAAGTCTTACATTGAGGAGGACTCACACGAAAACTGTTTACAATCCTTCAAAGTTGTCCCTGTCGTACACTATGCACCTCTGACAATGTATGTACAAATTGTCGAAAGCTCTTGAAAACCCCTCAACTGGTGCAGCTTTCAATTCCTGTGTCGCAGAAGCTTGAATGTGTGTAATGTCTGTAAATCTTCGCCCTTTTAAAGCTACGGTGCTTAAAAGTTTAGAAAACAAGAAAAAGTCCGGTGGTGACTGTCTGGGGAATATGGTGGGTGCGCAGTTCAGTAATCCAGTAATAATGAGCCAGAAGCCACTTTACAAGCGTAGTGGGATATGGCCGTGCATTATCGTGCAAGAGAAACCAAAAGCCAGGCTGCTTCAGATAATGCTGTAGGCCTTCACGGTTTCATTTCCATACACCTTCTTCAACACTGCATGACTTTCACTTGCTGATTTACCCAATTTGTACAAGAATTTCAAATGGCTTCTCTGCTTCATGACATGCCACAAACCCACCATACAGACAAAAGTCGATAATAAATTTATCAAGGCTCACAGGTGCACGAAACCAGGCACTACTGTTAACTGAATATTACGGAACACGACGAAGGTGTCGCTGATAATCTGGTTGTTCCCATTTTTGATTTGAGGGGTGATTCACCCAATTTATTGGTCACACCTTGTATAAACGATATAAAGAGAGGCCAATAACATTACAATACAACAGTTTAGGTCGAAAATATTCCGACTAGTTTCGACATTTAATCCAGACTTCATCAGAGTACAAGGTTAAGAGGGCTAGCAGCCCTTATATAGCGATACAATGAACGATAAAAATAATGAAATAAAGTGTTATAATATAGTATGGAGGCCAACCGATTTTGATTAGCTGACATAAATAGGAAAAAATCATCGTTAAGTGAATTAACTTATAAAAGAAAGTTTTGATACATACTGTATTACTGTAAATTCCCTTGTATAATACGAAATATTTTGCCTAAAAAAGCACCTAAATTTGTGGGATCGCAGCTGTGGTGTATAATTTAAATAAAACTCTTTAATCAACATAATTTGACATATAGCTTATGTACAGATATTACTGGGGCCCCAAAAACAAACAAAGATAATTCAATAATAATTAATGAACTTTGAATGCATAAACATACTATCATTTAGAGCAGTAGACAAGACTAACTGACACTTTAGCATCAACTGACACCTGCTTCAGATGCTAATGTGCGGTAGCTAGCACATGAGTTTAAGGGTCCGGGACAAGCACACACACATTAGCGTATCTACTTTAGACAGTACAGCTACACAGGGTAGCCACAACCTCCACCGTGAGAGGATAACACCTGAAGGCATCATGCCCTCCTTTATTTACACCCCTGCCTCCGGATTATGCCTATATTTGAGGCTCCTCGGACAGGAGAGGGGAGGAGAGCCATAACCACGTGCACAGCAGACTAAATATTGACACCTCTCAACAACTAAACAAGCAGTGCACCCTCTATACCTTACTTGGGGCATGTTACTTAACTACTGTAACTAACTGCACAGTATTGACCAGTGGCATCTGAAAATCCCAACAATGCCTCGTACAAACCCCCACGCACATAGCTGGGTAGCATCATAGAAGCTTCCAAAAGTAAATATAACATAAAATCATTGATTAATCTTTGTACACAGAAAAAGTACAACAATCAATATACTGGAACAGTACATCTTATCCCGATAAAAGAAGCGATGCAAATCACTTGATGGCGGGTCATCAAGTTTCTCCTTCGCCTAAATCTGTTGCATAAAACAATACAATTCCACGGGGTGGGGGCGAAGATATGAGATAACTGAATCTTTTCATCGTCCAGCAAAACTTTTGTACCATGAAAATTGAAAGTAAATTAGAATGATCTCACCTCATATAGCGGTGAATCCAGTATTGCGTTCTCAACTTGGGCGTGCGCTAATATTCTGACAAATGAACATCACAGCACGTTCTATCTTCCCAAAATGCTAAAATACACATCAATGCATCAAAATACCGCTGTCCAGCTGCAGTATCTGAAGCGTAGAACCATTTTCGCTAGTCAGAAGAACTAGAATATCCTTTGTTCCATCGTTTTTTTTGTTGTTGTTGTTTTTGTTTGTTTTTTTTTTGAAGAGGGAAAAATGAAAGTCGAACAGACAACATCAAAACATTAAGACCAGGCGGTTTCTCTGCTGAACACCCCTAGCGCTCTCAATACAAAAAAGGGGCTCATTGCCTCTCGTTATTACCGACGATTTTTGAAAAAATCTGCAACAATAGCGCATAGATACGATCTTTATCTCAAGCAATTGTTGCAGCTTCCCATTATTTAGAGCTACAAAGGCTTCTACTTGGAGTAAATTACCACGAATAAACAAATGAACAACAACTCAATTCACACAGATGCACACCAACAGACCTCACGGGACACACCCACTCTTATTGCTCACATACGAACAATAACAGCAGCATGAAAACAATGCAAACCACACCGCAAACGGAAACAACGATCATACAAAATAAATAAAAAAAAACAAAACACACACACTGACCCAGTCACAATATAAGGTTTTGTGCATGATTCAAATGGCGCTGGAAAAACATAGCAACACGTTCATTGTTGTTCGTTTGTTTATAAACCAAAATGGCAGTGAGACTTCCATTCGTAAGTGGATACTTAAGTGTTATTGGAGAATGTTGTTGAGGTTCAACGACGTTCGAGGGTTGAATTTGGTACACCGCCGCCAACAAGTGTAACAATAACAAAACTCAGAGACAAGTTTGAAGCCGAAGGAAAGGTGAAAGATGTGTTGAATGGTTGGTGCAGAAGAAAGAGATCACTGATACTGAGAGTGTTGATGCAGTCATGGAGGTTTTTGCACAATCGCCAAAGAAGTTAGTGAGGCAAAGCTCTTGTGAAATTGGTGTTCACTGAATTTTACGAGGTCAATCCAGTCGGTATGTCACTCTGTTCGACGTTGGTTTTGGGAGTGTACTGTGGCAGAAGGTGGACATTTTGAACACGTACGGGCTTAAGGAAGTTTAAGGGCTTAAAAATACAACAAACCTTATATTTCTATCTCATTTTGTTGCCAAGTTATAACGTTTCAAAGAGTGTATACATCAATTTGGGACATCCTGTACATTAATTAGACAGTGTATACAATGTCCAGTTCATTATACAATACATTAATTTACTTTATATTTGAATTTGTCGTCACCAAATGCGAATACGAAAATAACTGGCAATACCAAAACTGCTTCTAATTAACGAAGTTTTCCAGCCACTGACTAGTTTTTCTTTTCGATGTTTCTAAGTCTTATCACATGAATTATTTTTACTTCATCAGAAGAGTGTTAAAAATTGCAGGAAAATTCAATTAGAACCTGTGTTAAATTGGAGAAAAAGTGTAGCAAATTCGTTGGCAATTAGGCCTAACAGTCTATTCTGAAAATGCACTAAATCATCAAAAATACTCAAATTGTAAAGGAAAAATTGTGCATTGTGAATATAATTTATTAAGAAATTTTAATTAGAACTAACTAAATTTTATTCAACAAATAAGAAACGAAGCAACTTCCACGAGTCTTAAACATTCTTCATCCATCCTATGTTTCAGCACTCGTCGTTTGTTTGGGTTCCCCCCCCCCCTTCTTTTCTTCTGTAAATGTTAGCATTATTTGTGAATGCTACATGGGTGATATTGAGAATTAATTATAAATATTAATGAATGTTGCTTTTTTTCTTAATATAATTTTTTTCTCATAGACAGTGATAACATAGCCTTATTGTTGCTTATTTCACCACATTGTGACAAATTTTATAGGTAGATAATTCAATTTACAATTAAAAGATCCATTTAATAAGTATATAAAAAAGTTAATGCTTTAAAAGTAAAGTACAAAAACCTGAGATAACCCATGTGCCATTATCGTTAAGTAGAAATCTCAGGAGTAAGGTGAACGAAACCGTGAATGGTAGACCAAAGATGACAAGTGTTAGCATGTGTATTATGGGGAAACAAATCTCAGTACACACTATGGCAATCAGTTGGTTGAGTTTGAGAGTGGCGGATGTACAGAGTCTGTTTGATGCCTAATGATGTGGTGCCTTGTGTAGTTTGAGGAAACAGCATCATGATTTGGAAGAGCCAATTGTTCCAGAAGAACCATATCGTCTGCAACATACCTTGACATTTTGGAAGTTCCACGCTGCAAACATAGTGGCAACACAGGAATTGCACTATTACTGTGTCAACATGACAATGCTCCTTGTCACAAAGAAAGGTGTGTGCAGAAATGATCTGAGAGAGAGGTTGAAGAAATGGACTGGCATGCAGAAAGACATGACATAAATCCTATGAACACCTGTGGGAGCAATTTGAGTGATGACTAAGGTCTAGGCCACAATGCCCAACATATATGACTGAATTCATCAATGGAAGAATGGAAAAAAATTCCTTCTCAGAGAGTAGAGGTTGTCATAAAGCAAATGAAGATTCAACATCATAAGGTACAACCTCCATATAACAAACGTAGATATAGCATAATTATCTCTATAATGAAATTTTTCTGTGGTCCTAGGAAAAATCCTACTGATTTAATGCTTTTTCAATCTCCATATAGTGAAATCTTTATAGCATAATTATCCCTATAACAAAGATTTTTCAGTCCAGACAATAAATTTTAAGGTATATTTTAGCTCCTTTTTTTTTTTTTTTTTTTTTTTTTACGAAATTTGGTTCCCGCACTTCCCGGCAACCAACGAACGAAATTATTGCAAACGACCAACAAGTGGCTGTCGGCTGTGCCATTAGGCTTATTGTATCGGCAAAATTACGAAAAATTCTCGAGAACAACGTTATCACACCAAAATACCCATGATGCACTGCACAGCAATAATGGAGGCCTGTTGATGAGTTTAAATGTGCAAGCATGTTAAAAAAAATTTTTTCTATGAGAATCAGCACAAGAACTACTGTAAAAGCTGTTGAAACTCGAAAGAATTTTTTTATATTAAAAACTTTAATGTTTGTTCAAATTTATGAATTTATTTTATTGAAAGTTTAAGCCTATAAATAAACATTTTTGTGAAATGCTAATTTTACCAAGGTTTACGAAAAAACACTCGTTGACCTTAATATAGGTGCTTATGGATATAGGTTCTATTGGTATTTTTCTGTAAAATACATATTACAGTATTATTTTCCATCAGTTCTGCTTTCAAATTTTAATTATTTCAGAAAAAATAATCGAGATCCAAACAAAATTTTCAGCATATGGCGGCCTGGATGACTTTAGATAGGCAGCGATGTCAAGTATCGAAAAAGTTTTGTTCTTAATATTCAGAAGCATTCAAATTAATATAAAATACTAAATTTAAAATATACATGCAATTTTCAACAATTTATACATCAAAATTATGCAAATTTTAACAGCACCTCCATGCAACATAATATCTATAGAAGTGAAATGATTTTGCTGTTCCCTTGTATTTCTCTATATGGAGGCTCTACCTTATTAAATTTTGTGAAAACATTTATTCGGAAACTTATGATCACATAATGTACTGTTGGTGTCAATCATGGTGTTTTTTTAGCAATTTCAACCAAATTCTCGCTTAAAGATCTTAGCTCTCAGGAAAATTTCAAGTCATCAAAAACAGCAATAATATTAATTTTTTACCTGATGCGCTCGGCAAATCAAATCCAAATCGTGTCTATTTAGGAATTTGCTAACGACATCAGCACCAAATGTGAAGGATACTCCTCGATCATTTTCTCCCCAGCCCTGGACATCTTTATCAGGATCTGACCACAACAAATCACATAGAAGACCTAAATGAGAAATATAAAAAATATTTCAAAATCTATCAAATAGCATTTGTCTATAATAAATGTCTACAATAATAACAAAGAATCAGTTAAAAAATTCCTTTTTGGGAATGATGGACAGATCAGATACAGATAAAAGCAAAAATTGAACAGCCTGCACACTACATGCAGTTCATTTAAGGATATTTCTTTTCAATGTTGATGAAATACAGATAAAGTAGAACTTCATATGTCAGACACTCCTTTGGGTGAGACGCTGTCTTTTGGGGCCAAAAAATAAATAAATAAATAAATAAATAAATAAATAAATAAATAAATTTGGCCATAAATTTTTTTCTATTACTACTACATCTATCCTTGATATCATGGCATTGGTTCATTCATCACGCCATCGGCTATCACTGATCTGGGTTATCACAGTACTCCTGATTGGGAACCTTATGTTTTTCATGGACTGAGCCATATTATCATGCATTAGGCGTATTCGGCAACTCAGATCTGAGTCAGATCTGACTGGATCAGAGGCGCGAAGCGTTCGGCAACTGATTCTGACTGACTGACTGCTCCGAAAACGTGTTCGGCAAAGGACTTGTGACAGATTAAATCCAGTCAGAATCGTGACGTTTGCTCAGTCGAAAAATTCTTGACTGAGGAAGTCAGAAAATTAATCCATGACGTAGCCTCTCTTCTGTCCCTTGTAGCAGGGGTCAAGGATAACAAAAGATAAGGAAAAAACAGGTTTTAATCCGTTTTCTAAAGGGTGTACCGCGGTACAGCTATGCATTGTGAAATTGCATGACCTTGCCGTGAAAAAAAAATTAAGAAAAAATAAACATAATTAAGGTGTGCTACGAACAAATACAAGTTTGAAAACCCCTGCACAGGTGATCGTTTTGATACGAAAACTTTTCCCTCTTACTACAGGACAATGATTGTATTTTTATTCCGATAGGATTAAAAATATTTCGTTTTCTTCGCTCTCGAAAATGGCTACAGCTGATAGTAGCCTTATTGTCGTTAACGCTGTTTTAATGGGCTCGGGATAGTGAGGATTCATTACTAATTGTCATGTTTATTTTCAAATTAGCCACGTTGGGTTGCTCCATGAACTATCTAATGATCTATTCTGCAGGTCGATGTCGCTTCAGTCTTCAAGTCAGTCAGATTTTCAGATTTTGCGTTCGGCACTTCGACTCAGATCAGCTCAGATGCAAGTCAGAAAATCGTCACAGGTCACATGACCTAGTCAGATCTGACTCAGTCAGATTTGAGTTGCCGAATATGCCTATTGGTGAATGGTCGCAATAGTAACAACGACCTGCAAGAGATGGCAGCACAGCTAGTGATACTTCTTCCGTGACAGAACCAAGGCCGGGTGAGTAGGGGCTGGTTAAGCAAGTCCGAAAGTGTTACATTAGATTAAGTACTTTTGTTAGGTACTTAGGTATTACTGATAGGTACTTGTCACAGTTATTTTTATATTTACTGATCATTTCATACACGTATTATGTATTAAATTTTACTGAAATATTAAATTATTAATATCATTACGTTTGTTTAAATTTATTTAGTGGTAATATTTTGGGTAAGTTGGAAAACAAAATTCTATTTTCCCCATAGATTCTATTATTCATTTATCACGGCTTTGCTTATTATGATACTTTTTGGAACCAAACCCCGTGATAAATCATGCTAGACTTACTTACTTACTTACTTATTACTACTACTACTACTACTACTACTAATAATAATAATAATAATAATAATAATAATAATAATAATAAGTTATTTGTTACAGAAAACATATTATCAAAGATTAGACTGATGGGTCTTGCAGGAAATGCCATATTGCAGAGGAAACCATCTAACACGTCATATCCAGTTGCAAAATACTCACGCAGACAGATTATTTACACAGACATAACCAGGTAGCCAACATCATACATCAACATCTAGCTAAGATACACAAGCTAAGGGACATTCACACTCCATACTATAAATATATCCCCGACACTGTCTTAGAGAACTCCACACATAAACTATATTTTGACAGAGCTATAATCACTGACAAAACTATCCCTCATAACAGACCAGACAATACACTAGTAGATAAGCAAAACAAAGTGATTTAAATAACTGATATCTCCATCCCCAACACATACAATTTACAAAAGACATACACGGACAAAATCATTAAATATACGGATCTTAGATTTTATTCCAGGGTTCTTGTGTCTTGTTTTTCTTTTCTTTTACATTCTACATTTCCTTTTCTGGACAACCCAACACCTACTCCTAGCCTCAATTTGAGGTTTTTATTACAAAATTTGTCCTGATACTTAGCATGACCCGACAGCCAACAAGTGAAGTTAAAACCATGATCTACAATCTAATCTCACAAATATCTGAGGTCTGACTGTATACCAGTATACATTTGCAGAGAACAGCAACAGAAAATTTAGGACAAAAAAACTTTTTTGGGGGCAGAAAATGGCTCTAATCTGCATATCTCCATTCTGGAACATTGATTAAAATTTTAAGTTCATATTTTTTTTCCATTCTATTTTCTTTTTAATTTCTGCAATATCTGATTTTTTTTTGCTTTCCCATTTTTCTTAAATCAACTTCTTTAATCATCCTCGAGATATGTCCTGTTGGATGGTAACACGATGCAGATAAAAAGTGTGGTGTTGGGTTATCTTATCGTTATCTGGTACAGACGGTAGACTATCGCGGAGCGATAATCTGTGGCACTTACTCCTTTGAGGGAGTTTTGCACCATCCCTATATCTTAACGACTGCTGTATGGTGATCGCAGCAGCCGGGACCGACGGCTTTACGTGCCCTCCGAAGCACGGGGGGAGATGGAAATTTCCAGGTGGTCACCCAACCTGTGATTAGCCGCGCCCAAGGTTGCTTAACTCCACCATTGCATTGAGAAAGGCGAGACAACTGAGCTACAGCTGCCCCGTGATGTTGGGTTACTGCTTCAAGTTTCTCAGGAAGAAGTACTTTATTAAAACTCGATTTTATGCACTTGGTTTAAAACATCAGCACTTTTTTTTAAGGCCTTAAAAAAAGGGTTTCAAAAATAAGTTTTTAAGCACCGTAAGAACCAGGATAACAGAACACATAACTGCACATTTGAAAGAATATGTTATACAAACAAAGACAAAAGGAGGTACTTCCTCATAAAAATTTCTTCTTACCTGTGTCTGGAACATCTGTTGGCCTTGTGATTCTTCTGATCTGTTCCATCGATTGTAAATCAGGTGAGAGACCTGCAATTAAAAGTGCTCTTAATAAGATGGAGACTCAAGTAAAAATGTACACAGTCAGGGAACCCTGTAATTGTTCAACCTATAAAATGTTTCACTTTAAGAATTATTAACTTCTAAGATTTGGTTATTTATTTGTAACACCATAAATTGTTTATTCAAGCAGTAGAAGACTGTTAATTGTTATGAAAAAACATTATAACATGATGTCTGCTTCTATAATATACAAGTGTTATTTGTAAATAAGGTTGGTTTTGCAATAAGAACAAAACTACTATATATAAAAACATAATGAAAGTCCTGGTTAAGCAATAAGGTAGAGTTTAAATTACCGACACATTTCAATACCTTACATTGTTTCACGGGCAAACGGCTACAAAGTTGTCTGAACACAATCAATGGAATTTATAGCATATAGAGTAGAGTGTCCACCAATCAACTAAATTGTTGATCAGTGGACACATACACCATATCGAATATAGAGTTACTTAAAAAGCCGGACCGAATAGAGGACTACTTACGACGTCACGTCCTATCTCTGTATGGAATTCGTTTACCATGTCCAGGATTATGTCTTTCTCAAAGGCTATTTGATTGTTTAATAGGCATTTCTGGTCCTCTTGGTGACATTTTCTTATTTCGAGTTCTTCGTAGACGAGTATTCTTTCCGGGTTCTTGGCTATCTTTCCAGGTTACTAAATATATTTTCAAAATTTTTTTCTGTACCAGATTCTATGTACCTTAAACTATTTTTCCACATAGTTTCCAAGTTTATTTAAGCACTTGTCATAGCATTCAATGTACTTCAGCATGATAACTTCATAGAAGCTGCCACCGGTGAAGAAAATCACTCAGATTTCACTTGTTCATCGTCGCTGAAATGCAGGCTGCCGATGATCTCCTTTAGCTCCCGGAACAGGTGGTAGCCACTGGAAGCGAGGTCTAGACTGTAAAGCGGGTGGTCACGTTGTTCTCAACTAATCAGATCTTTTGTTTGGGAATACTCATCTATGAAGCACTCAAAATAAAAAAATCTCACCAAGAGGACCAGAAATCGCTATTAAACAATCAAATAGCCTTTAAGAAAGACATAATCCTGGACGTGGTAAACAAATTCCGGAGTGGGAACAGGGATAGGATGTGACATCATAAGTAGTTCTCTATTCGGTCTGGCTTTTTAAGTAACTAACTCTCTATTCGATACAGCGTATGTGTCCACTGGTCAAGAATTTAGTTGATTGATGGACATACTCTATATGTTATAAATTCCATTGATTGTGTTCAGACAACTTTGTAGATGTCTGCACGTGAAGATTATGTAAATTGAAACGTCTTGGTAATTAAAACTCTACCTTATTGCTTAACCAGGACCTTTGACACATGCAATTGGTATATTATCAATTGTAGATGTACAAATACAAAAATAAAAGAAAATAAAAAAAAGAGAAATTTAAAGATTTCTTTAATTAATTTTTTTACCTCCATGGCAACAAAATATTTTTTCATCAATAATGGCAGCAATCGGTAAACAATTAAAACAATCGGTAAAAGTCTTCCATAATTTTATATTAAAACGGCGTTTACCTGTGAATAAGCAAAGTAAAACAAAAATATAAACATGGCATGAAAAATTATTTAGAAACAAGAAAAAAATTGACAGAAAGTTAGTGCTCTTCTTACATTCATCATAAAAACCATAAATCCTGTTGATGCTGGCACATTCATGATTACCACGAAGCAAAAAGAAATTTTCTGGATATTTTATTTTGTATGCTAACAAGAGGCAAATAGTTTCCAGTGACTGCTTCCCTCTATCAACGTAATCCCCAAGAAAAAGGTAATTTGCTTCTGGAGGAAATCCTCCATACTCAAAGAGACGTAAAAGATCTGTATACTGCCCATGAATATCACCTGCAGGAAAGATCAAAAATATGGGTTAATATAAAATAATTAAAAATACATAGAGAATTAATTTAAACAAGTTGTAGCAGAATATAACTATAATAAAGAAGATAACTATTAATAGACATGAAATAATGTGACCACCTACAGAATTTAAGTTCCTTAAGATCTTCTATCTCATTTTTATTTGTATGAATTCAGTGTTCTTACTTATTAGAGGTTATAAAAACTGAGAGGGGGGGGGGGGGGTGGGGGTATTAATTCAACGATAAAGATTTCTTTTCTTTGGATATTGAACATTTTGGAATATGTAGAACCTCTTCTTTAACTGTGATCTTCGTCATCTGAATATGGTGCTGTCGGTTTGCCATTTAATGTAATTTTACGTTTTCTCATATTATTCGGAGACTATAGGAATTTTCTCTGAGGGACTGGACGTTTATGGAATTCTCTGATGGACTGGAGAAGGCAATAATGCTTGGAAAGGTTGAGGATCAAAGAGGACAGGGTAGACAAAGAATTAGTTGGCTAGAAGGAATAAAAGAAGCGACAAACAAAAACCTTGAAGAATTACAAAACGTGGTGGAAAACAGGACAAGATGGAGGGCCTTTACTCTTAGTGTCGCCAAAAGTCGTCTACAACTTGATGGAACCTAACAACAACAACAATAGGAATTTGAGATTACTTTCATTAGTGACTAAACAATCATCATTGCCAGAAATTTTCCAGCTGAAAAAAAATCTCTGAAGAAACTACAGAAAAAAGAAACAGTTACTTCGTTATTATGTAGAGCTTGATGCACATGTAGGACATCATTTTTTCTTAGAAAATACGCAAGCATTGTTAAAATTGAGCTTTTACTAGAAAAACTGTGAGGTTTCTTGGAACCTAAACACTAACCATTTAACTACAGGGTGATCCAAAAGTCAGTTCACTCAAAGACTTTAATAAAATAAAAACCATTAAACATACCGACGTCAAATTTGCAGTGGATATTCTTTAATCAATGCAACACTGATTAAGCCTACAGTAAATATTCATAGTGGCCCCCATTCTTCTGCTTATACAAACGAACGTGATGGCACTTATTCTTGGAAACGCAATACACCACTGTTAATGCTGAACATTATTGCAACACATTTGAACAATTTGTAGAGCACTTAGATGATACTGAATGCAGATAAGGTTATTATCAACATGATGGTGCTACAGCTCACACAGCCCAAATCTCAATGGAACATGTAGAATCTGTTTTTGAGGATAGAGTAATTTCGAAGGAATGTTGGCCACCTCGTTCACCAGATCCGACTTCGCCGGATTATTTCCTGTCGCATTGATTAAAGAATATCCACCTCAAATTTGACGTCGGTATGTTTAATGGTTTTCATTTTATATAGGGTAAGCTGGCCAGTTGTTGTCACTTTTTAACAAAAACATTTCTATAAAACGTGATGCGCGATAGGAACGAAAATATTTTTATACATTATTCCATCTATTCAATTACCAACTAGCCACTTATGTTTTGCTTTTATATATAAGGCTTGTACAAATGAAAACGAAAATTATTTATTTTATCCAAAGTGTATATAAGGAATTTAAAAATACTCTCCAAATGGTTTAAGGCATTTATCCCACTGTGTAACAAGGCTGTAATTCCTTTATGGAAGAAATCTTTCGGTTGCGTGTGGAACCATTCCAAAACCTCTTCCTTCACTTCATCCTCCGACTGAAACCTGCGATGTTTCTTGAGATCCCCAAACACGTGAAAGTCACATGGGGATAAGTCAGGGCTGTAAGGTGGATGCTACATTGCTTCCCAGTTGAGCTTTTTGATGAGGTCTACCATTGCTTTCGAGGTGTGAGGACGCGCGTTGTCGTGAAGAAGAAGCACTCTTCTGTAAGAAGTCCAGGACGCTTGCATTAGATGGCCGCGTGTAGTGCCTTTTTCAAGAAATCCAGTAAAATTGGACCTAAACTTAAACAGGTGGTGGCCTTACAGTATAACAGATGGACATCAGGAGTTCCAACTAGTTTCGCCATTTATTCCCGGCTTTGTCAAGGATATATACAGCAAGAGGCATGCAAACCTATATATACAGAACACTGGTACAAATTATGCAAATACATGAACCAATAGGATACAAAAGAATTAAAGAGGAAATAATTGCCAATAGGATAAATAGAATAAGCACAGATTTTTGAATTATAATGGCCAATAGAATAAAAAGAGTGTAAACGCTAATTTTATAAATTATACAAAAAGAAAATATACAAAGGGATGGTGCGTGTTTACGCGGACCGAAAAGAGAACTTATCCGGTTGTCTGAGGACAAGAGGATTTACAGAAAAACAGAAAATAAAATAAACAGGCAAGAAATAACAAAATGCAAACGAAAACATAAACCATAATAAAGAAACCGAGAAAAAAGGAATCATAATAGATCAGATAAAGAGTTAAGTATTGCATACACATTAAAGTCTGTTTGACAATTGAGAAGCAGGTGGGGGGAGGACTTCTTGGCCTTGAATATTTCGACCGCTTTGAGGGTAGCAGTTTTTTCTGGTCTATTGCAGATATGTAAGACAGACATAACATCTTCTTGTGTCTTTAAAGCGTGTCCGGAATCTTCGAGGTGGTTTGCATAGTGAAAAATACGATCTCGTTTTCTATACGAGTCAATGGGTTCTTTGAATCGTACTGCAAAATTGCGGGTCGATAATCCTACACAGAATCTGTCGCAAAACGTACAATTCAGGCGGTAAACTTCGGATTGGGAATATTTGTCAGTGGTGACGGCGGCGGGTGGGTTCAGGATGCGGGCTGATGGTGTAGGAGTACGAAAAGATATTCGAAGGCCGAGGGACGACAGGAGGTTAGAGAGCTGGGAGAAATTAGGACCCAGATACAATAAGGACGTCCATTTCCTAGGAAGGGGCAAAACAAGAGGGGAGGGGGAGTAGAGGATGAACATGGAGGACGAATATCCATTGGCATGGGCGAGGTTCCGGATTATGCGGAGTTCGGATGATCTGGATAGGGGGCTGAGGGGGAGCTTCAGGGCACGGTCAATTAGGAATCTTAATGAGGCTTGTT
>JAHWFO010111631.1:0-16490 GCA_023313115.1 Rhysida immarginata | reverse complement strand
TAACTAGCCAACAGCGAAGGGTGGATCAAGAAGCAAATGCAAGAAGAGGCGGTTGCTTCCGCAAAAAAATGCTCTATGGATGAAAGCACGCTGTGGTAACATGCCACTGAAGAGACAAAGGAATACATGTATCACCATAAAAACAGTTTTCTTGTTAAATAGTATACAACTAAATGAATATGTAGTAAACCATCATTTTTATTAAGTACAAGCAGAGGACCCGGCGTTGCCCGAGATAATTACACTTGTAGGTAAACAGAACAATCTCAAGAAATTAAAATATAATTCCAAATTGGTTAAATAATAACTCAATCAATGCAACATTCTATCTAAGAAAAATCCGAAAAACAGGAATTTTAGGTTATATAACGGAACTTAATTAAACTTCTTTTTGACTTACCTCAGATTAAAATGATATCTATCTTTACCACCGGGGAAAAGCACTGGATACTTTAGAACCAGTATCTTGCTCTTGCCGTAGAAGCTCTAATACCCTCTTGATCGATTCGAAACTCTCGCTGTCCAGACGTTTCCAATACCCGTAGAGCCTTTTCTGTTTTAGCTGTAGAGTTTCTCTGACCAATACTCGTTATATCTTTCCTTTCCAGACACATAAATTTTTGCCGGTCCTGGACGTTTCATAGGGAGCTCAAGGGAGACACGTGTGACACCTTTGCCTCCTTGATAGACGCTGCCTTATATATGTCCTGTCACTGCATCATCGTTATTAGGACCAATAAGTACTTATGTTTTCACAATGTCCATCTGTCTGTCCGTCCGTCTGTCTGTTGGTGCTCTAGCTTTCGAACGCTTCCGAATTTTCGACTTCCGTTTTCGCCATTCGACAACTTAGGGAAACCGGAAGACTGAGTTCGTTGGTGGAAAAAATCGGGAACTACTTCCGGTTCAAAACGTCAAAAATAATATAGGGGACCACGTTTTTCATCATACAATTCCATGTATAAATGGCCTGTGCATTGCCAAATGCTGTTCTCCCTTTGGCACTCCTTAGCTAAAGCAGAGAAAAGGCCAGTGAAGACACGTGATCGTCTTCCTTGATGATCAATATGTCAGAACTGGTTCAAGGGTATGTGGTTTAGTGGTACAAATATGGTCCACTGGAAACTTTTAATGCTAAGATATGGCATGCATAATACCAAACAGCTTGAAATAACATGTCATGATTGAATATTAACGTAAAATTAATGACAGTCGACATAGGTTCAATGGTATGTGGTTTCATGGAACCATTATGGTTCAGGAGAAATATTCAAATATCAGATATAGCATGTAAGGTTAGGTTAGGTTATATAAAATATCTTGGAATGATGTGTCATGAATGATCATAACGTAAAATTAATGATAGTTGAAATTGGTTCAAAGGCACCTGCTTCTCGTGGACCAATTATGGTTCATTGGAAATTTCAATGCTAAAATATGGCATGTAATATATTAAACGACTTGGAATGATGTGCCATGAATGAACATAACGTAAAATTATTGATAGTCGAAATCGGTTCAAAGGTACCTCCTTCTCGTGGATCCATTATGGTTCATTGGAACTTTCAATGCTAAAATATGGCATGTAATACCTCAAACGACTTGGAATGATGTGTCATGAATGAATATAACGTAAAATTATTAATAGTCGAAATCGGCTCAAAGGTACCTGCTTTTCGTGGACCCATTATGGTTCCCTGGCACTTTCAATGCTAAAATATGGCATGTAATATATATCAAACAACTTGCAATGGCGTGTCATGAATGAATATTACGAAAAATTAATGATAATTGAAATTGGTTCCATGATTCGTGTTTTAATGATACCATTATTAAACTATTGGAAGCTTTCATTGCGAAGATATGGCATGCAACTACTTATATTATCAATATTAGTTTGTGTTAGGCAAATTTTAACAATGATACATGCTTACGCAGAAAAGCGTTGGCAATAGTTTTTGAAGAAAGAATATTAAATAAGAATGCTAACAAATTAAAAGATTCGCATATGCTCTAATCTATAGAGAAATGCTACTTTCTCCATTTAACTTTTCAGATAGTTTTATTCAGTTTGAACTATACGTTTCCCTTAGAAGTACGCCTTGCTTTGCAACCAGAGGGTTCCTTAGCAACCTCATCTAATTCATAACAATGAAAGGCTTCTTTAGAAAGCAAATGCTTTCCTTTTCTTTCTCGATTTCTTTAAAATACTATCGGTCCTGGGCATTTCGGTTGCCTGACTTGTTAATAAATATTGGAAACGAACGTTTAATCATCGCATTACCAGAAACTCAGTTTTCAAAATATTCACATGTTTTTTTGATTGAATTTTGCAATATCTTTAAAAAGAACAACATGAAAACGCTTAGAATTATTACAGTAAACATTCTTTTTAACAAAATGGAAACAAAAATTTTTAAATACTCACAGTGGATGGACCTCTCCAAGTATGCCATAGCTAGCCTAAATAATTTCTTAGTTACATAATCTTACTTTAGATGTACACTTGATATTGTCGCAATTTCCACTCTGTTCTCGATGTCTAGCGGTCGCCGATTCTTCTGTTCAAATGCTTATCATTTGCTCAAAACAGCACGGAGCTAAAGGACTGCTTCCTCTGTCGTCTTTCCACTATTTCTCAATAGCCTGCTCACTCTCCATTATCTCCAGTTCTCATCATTTTTAAAGATTTTCATAAAAATTATCATATACTAAGAACTCTCATTTCAAAGAAAAGCCTTAATAATAGGAATTCTATGCATTGTTAAAAATTGAATTTTACTTATACAGGGTGTTTTTGAATTGAGTACAGATTTTTTGGGAGATGATAGAAGAGGTCCTTAGAAGTATTTTTTGTCATATGACCATGGGGTCCCCGCAGCTCCGTTTACTTACAATACTGCAATGAACAATCAAATGACACCAGGATGCAGTGTGCGTTGGTAGGCCTAGATTATTTTATTTTTAACAATTAACACAAGCAATCAACTGTATGACGTTTACAGTAATTGTTCGAAATGACCGTCATTTGCTTCATAGAACAATTCGTAATGATGGATTGATGTACGCGAAGTTTGTCCTAAGACTTTTCAACAAACAAGCACGTGCACCTTGAAATTTCTTTGCAAACAATTACTTTAAAAGTTATTACAGTAGATTGCTTGTGTTAATTGTTAAAAAAAATAATCTAGGCCTACCAACGCACACTGCATCCCGGTGTCATTTGATTGTCCAATGCAGTATTGTAAGTAAACGGAGCTGCGGGGACCCCATGTTCATCGGACAAAAAATACACTACTGTTTATAAAAATCGCAACACCCTGATGGAATGGTCTAATCCATATGCAATTTGCAATATTTGCATACAATGGGTCAGAGTATAAATGATTAGATTTTCAGAGTAATTGCTTGAAAGAACACCATGCCTCGACGACGACGAAGGGTACCATATCAACAGCTGACAGACTTTGAAAGAGGACGCATAATTGGTCTGCGTGAAGCGGGATGGTCGTATCGTGACATTGCTGCTCGTGTAGGACGTAATGCAACGACAATTATGCGTGCATGGAGGCAGTGGAGCGAAGAGAACAGGGCACACCGAAGACCAGGCTCAGGAAGACCCAGCACGACGACACCGCGAGATGACAGACACCTCTATCGCATGTGTGTAGCAGATCGTACAGCCACTTCCACAGTGTTAGCACAACAGTGGGGTGCTACAGTAGGCAGGACAATGTCTGCTAGCACTGTACGACGCCGTTTGATTTCCAGAGGATTGATGGCACGAGTACCATTGTTGCGGATTCCTTTGACTCAAAACCACCGGCGCCTCAGGTTGCAATGGGCCCATCAACCTCGCCTCTTTCCAAGCACATGAGACGCCCTTGTTCCCCTGGCCTGCTCGTTCACCAGACATGCCCCCAATCGAACATGTGTGGGACAGGGTTGCTCATTGATTGGCTCGTCAGACTCCTGCAGCAGCAACTGTGGATGAACTGTATACCCGTGTAGACAGAGTATGGCAGGACATTCCCCAGGCCCTTATTCAGAGCTTGTTTGACTCAATGCCACGACGTTTAGAGGCTGTAATTGCATCCCACGGTGGTTTCACCCGATACTAATGTGACAATAAAACGCATTGTATTGACCTGAAAATCTAATGGTTTCTTTTCTGACCCATGATATGCAAATGCTCCAAATTTAATGCAGATTGGGCTATTCCATCAGGGTGTTGCGATTTTTATAAACAGTAGTATACTTCTAAGGACCTCTTCTATCATCTCCCAAAAAATCTGTACTCAATTCAAAAACACCCTGTATAGCTCAAACTTTGCCTTGCATTGTTGGTCGTGAGATATATATTGTTAATCCCTGCATAATGTGGTGAATTGCATATTGATACCATTGTTGATAACTATTGTTGCACAAACTTTGCCTTGCATTATTGGTCATGAGATAGTCTTCTATCTATCTATATATATAAAGAAGGATGTTTGTTTGTGTGCTTATTTTTAAGATATTGCAAAATCTAAAAAGTCCGAGCCACGCCGGGGATATCACCTAGTTAGTTCGTAACACATCAGAGCCACACAGATATGCTGTTAATAAGATGATTGAACGTTCCTTTCCAAGAATTATTAATAATGAGTATAACATGATGATGCAGTGACAGAACATTAATAAGGCAGTGTCTATTGATCAGGCAAAGGAGTCCGTTTGTCTCCCTTGAACTCCCTACCAAACGTGTAGACAACTGGCAAAACTTTTTGTGTCTGGGAAGGAAAGAGAAAGAACGAGTATTGGCCAGAAAAACTCTGCAACTGAAACACAAAAAGCTATATATTGTAGTGATTGAGTTATTATTTAACAAATTTAGAGGTTTAATTTAGCTTTTTTAAGGTTGTTCTGTTTACCTACAAGCGTAATTATCCCGGGCAACACCGGGTCCTCTGCTAGTATTCTTCTATATACAGGTATTGGACATTGAAACTGAAACACCTGGTAGAAATCCAAAATCTTTATTTAATAAGGTGTTGGGGCACCGTGGGCAGCCAGCACAGCAGCAACACGTCTTGGGAAGGATCGGTAGAGGTCCTGCAGAGTTTGCAGAGGGATTTGCAGCCATTCCTCTTGAAGCACAGTTGCAAGTTCAGCACGTGTACGCGGTGGGGGGAAATGTTTCCTCACTCGATCCTCTAAGATACCCCACACAGGCTCGATAATGTTGACATCCGGCGATTGAGCGGCCCACGGCAGATGCTGAAGCTCATTGTCATGCTCATCAAACCACTCTGCGACAATTTTTGCAGTATGAATGGGGCAGTTATCATCCTGGAACACTGCACCACCGTCTGGGAAGAGTGTTTGAACCATAGGGTGTAAATGGTCCTCCAAAATGGTCTTATAGTCCTTGGCAGTGATACGTCCCCCGAGAACAATTAGTGGACCCAATGTGTACCATGATATTGCACCCCAAACCATTACTGATCCACCTCAGTGTTTGACTGTGGGTGCCAAGCAGTCTGGGTTGTAGGCATCAGAGGGGCTCCTCCAGACGAATACCCTCCCTGTTGTTTGGAAGACAGTGTAGCTGGACTCATCCGAGAATATGACGCGTTTGAGGTCATCCAATGTCCAGGTTTTATGCGTCCGGCACCACTGAACCCGCTTGGAGGCATTTGTACTACTGATGAAAGGCTTCGGTATAGCAACCCTGCCATGGATGTTGGATTTATGCAGGTAACGACGGATTGTCTTCGTGCACACAGGTTCCTGGAGGTGTGTATTCATTTCTGCGGTGATTTCTGCTGCGGTGTTTTTCCGCTTTCGTGCAACAATCCTGGTCAATGTCCTGACATCTCTTTCCGACAACTTCCGTTTTCCCCTGCAGTTGCTCCTCCTGCACGTGGTTCGTCCTTCCTATTCATATGCACAAACAACCCTGGATACTGCAGCATGTGAGACATCACAAAGTGTGGCAGTTTTGGACACAGATGCACCTGCTAGACGCGCCCCAACAATCTGCCCTCTTTTGAAGTCGGATATGTCTCCCATTATAGCGCTTGAAGCATACTATCGAACTTTTCTACTGGAGTGACTACCAAGAACTCTGACACGTGATTCATTGATATGCATACGATTAATTACCTAGCAGAAGGTTCTATTCAGCCCTGGGGGTATCCAGTGCTATTTGCGAAGGTGTTTCAGTTTCAATGTCCAATACCTGTATATAAAGAAGGATGTTTGTTTATTTGTGGGTTTGTTTGTGCATTTGTTTGTGGGTTTGTTTGTTTGTTTTTTATACAAAACTACGGTTTTATTCCGATCTTGATAAAATTTCGCATACATTACCTTCAAAGCATGAAGAAGGTTACTGTCTATTTCAGATTTCACAAAAATAATAATTATTGATAAAAAATCGATATTCATGGTTCTGGCAGGGCATATTAAAGAGAAATATCTCATGACCAACAATGCAAGATAAAGTTTTTGCAACAATAAGTATCGACAATGGTATCAACACGCAATTCACAAACACTCTGCACGGACCAACAATATATGTCTCATGACCAACAATGCAAGGCAAAGTTTGTGCAATATAGAATTCAATGCATAGAATTCCTTTTATTCAGGCTTTTCTTAGAAAAGAGATATCTTAGTACTTAACAATTTCTTGAAAATCTTTAAAAATGATCAGTAACTGGAGATAATGAGTTAGCAGACTATTGAGAAAGAGGAAAGTAACTGTGTATCTCAAATTTCGAAAAAATAATATTTATTGATAAAAAATCGATATTCATGGTTACGGCAGGGCATATTAATGAGAAATATTTCATGACCAACAATGCAAGGCAAAGTTTGTGCAACAGTAGGCATCAACAATGGTATCAACACGTAATTCACAAACACCCTGAAAGGAGCAACAGTATATATCTCATGACTAACAATGCAAGGAAAAGTTTGTGGAATATTGATAAGTTTCAATTTGTAACAATGCATAGAATTCCTGTTATTCGGGCTTTTCTTAGAAAAGAGAGTTCTTAGTACTTAACAGTTCTTGAAAATCTTTAAAAATGATCAGTAACTGGAGATAATGGAGAGTTATCAGACTATTGAGAAAGAGTGGCTAGACGACAGAAGAAGCACTCTTTTAGCTCCGTGCTGTATTGAGCATATGGTAAGCAAGTTAATAGAAGAATCGGCGAACGCTAGACAACACCAATGGCCAAGTTTTGCTTCAAGACATCGAGAGAAGAGTGGGAATTGCATCAACATCAAGTGTACATCGAAAGTAAGATTACGTGAGTAAGAAATCATTTAGAGAAGCAGTGGCATCCTTGGAGAGGTCCATCCATTGTGAGCCTTTAAAATTTTTTTTTCGAATTTCATTATGATATTTACTGTATTAATTCTAAGCTTTTTCATGTGTTTATTTTTATGATATTGCAAAATTTTTTCCAAAAAAAAGTTCAAGCATGCCGGGGTTATCATCTAGCTTATTTGGTAGCACATCAGATCTAAACGTTTTATAAAAATACACTTTGACTATATTCTGTGGGAATGTGTACATTTTGGGAACTGAGATGCTGATAATGCGATGATAGAACGTTCGTTTCCAAGAATTATTAATAAAGAGCTAAACATGATGATGCAGTGACAGAACATTAATAAGGCAGTGTCTCTTGATAAGGCAAAGGAGTCACGTTTGTCTCCCTTGAGCTCCCTATCAAACGTCCAGATGTAAGGTTTTGAGAATTAATTAGCTAGAATTTGAATATTCAGATTATTTATGCAAATGAGCTATTTTATTATTCGTGTTCAGGATTGTCTAATTAGAGTCAGAAGTTAAGAGTTTATATAAAGTTTAGAAGAGTTTTATGTAGAGAAAGATTAAATATAAATAAAGTTATTAATTGTTTTAAATATTTTTTATGCGTGGGTGTAAGGAGTTGTTAATAAGAATCCAAGTTTTAAGGTTTGTCAGAAGGAGAAAGTAAGAGTCAGTTTACACAGCTTTGTTTTGATCATTAGAATCATATTCAAGGATAGAAATTGTGTGGCCAGAGTAGGACAAGTGAATCGGAAACCGGATGAACAGATAGAAAGCAAGAAGGATGAATGTAAGGATTGAACTTTGGATTTTGAAGAGAGGAAAGAGACAGGGAATGATCACGTGGATGCCGAAGTTTGATTGGTTGTTGAAATCGAAATTGTTTTTGTCAGTGATGCTAAGTGAAAAAGTTTAGTCAGTAGCAATGTAACGATTCCCGTAGCCGAGTGTGCGGCGAACTACTCATAAATTTATATACTAATTCGCCCTTCATCTGGTAATCCTAGGATTCCAGATGGGAAGTTTAAAATTTTAGTATTAATCCCGTTTGAGTTGTAGTTTATGAAAATGTAACCGTCAAGTTGAAATTTAGTTAGCTCGCGTTATCGAGGTGGTTTGAGGAAATTCTATCGAGCTGAGAACCAGCGTCATCAATTACAGTAATATCATGGTTTGCGAGGGATGTTGCAAGAATGTGTACCGAGCCCCGTGGAGTACCCAGATCCAGTACAAGAAGCCAGAGACGATCTTCCTGTGAGCCACTCCGTTGGACGAGGACGACCCCCCTCCCGCCAAGCTGTTGTAGCAGAGAGGACGAGAGAGATCCAAGAGCGGACAGATTGAGAAGACAGGTATAGCCCATTTCCAATTTAATGTCTCAATGGCCAATTCTTTAATTCCTCACATAATTTCATTCTTACATATTGTTTCTTATTATTGTATTTGGGAACGGATTATTCTAGCAAACAGTGGGAAAGACAGAGATAGAAATTATATAATCGAACAATTGAGAATTACATACATACCTAATTTACATATTACTATTACTAATTTATCATTATTGTTATACCCAGAATCTTTGATTATTGTTTTATAAGTTTAGTCTAAAGGAATCCTTAATTGATAATCATTCAGTTGTATACCCATAATTTAAGTACTAAGTTATTATTTGGAATTGTGATCACTCATTGAAACGTATAATTCGTCAAATTGCCACAAGTCATTTCTTAATTACAAATTGCATTATTTTATTTGAATCTTAATTGGAGCTTGACCAAGTTGAAATTCATATCTTAAATTATCTTTATCATTTGCATTATCTTCCATACAATATTGTTTTATATACATTTGTTGAACATTGAATAAACATTATATGTTAAATCGTTAAATCAGTCTAAATGCCTATTCTTTCCTCTAGGCTGGGCCTGTTTAAGCGGAGGTATCTCTTATGTAAGTGGGATAAACCTAAATTATCATAAACTTTGTGAATAGTATAATTCACTGGCGCAGTCTTTTACCTAACATAATTATAATAAATTACTCGACCATAAATCTATGAATATTATCCCCAGGAACCCTACACAGACGACTGGAAAAAATTTTGAGGAAAGGAAAGGAAAGAGAAAGAAAGAGTATTGGCCAGAAAAACTCTGCAACTGAAACAGAAAAAGCTATACGGGCATTAGAAAAATCTGAACAACGGGAGTTTCGAATAGAGCAAAAGGGTTTAAGAGCTTCCACGTTAAGGGCTAGAAAAATTTGAGTCTAAAGTACACGGCCTTTATAATTAAAGTTCCATTTTGACATGGCCTGAATTTTTATATAGACCTTTCCCTGGAATTCGAAACTAGATTAACTGCTCAGAAGCAGGACAGCAAAAATTTCAGTCTCCTGCCTTGAAATGTGCAAACCGAGGCTTCCGAGATTGTACAGTATTATCTCAGAAGCCATAAAAAAACTACTGGATCAAAAGCTATATATTATACAAGATGGCATGGGAAGTTTATAACCTCCAAAAAAAAATTAGTTCAAAAGGTCACCACCAGCATGGAATGGTGCTCTATGCAATATTCGTATACGAAATTAGACACGAAGTTGTCGCGGCAGCAGGTGACATCAGCGACCGTGCTAATCAAATGTTTCCATGCGTACATCAATCCATCATAAATCGTTGCGAATTGTGCTATGAAGCAAATGGCGGTCATTTCGAACAATTACTGTAAAAGTCATACAGTAGATTGCTTGTGTTAATTGTTAAAAATAAAATAATCAGGCCTACCAACGCACACTGCATCCCAGTGTCATTTGATTGTTCAATGCAGTATTGTAAGTAAACGGAGCTGCAGGGACCCCATGTTCATATGACAAAAATACTTCTAAGGACCTCTTCTATCATCGCCCAAAAAATCTGTACTCAATTCAAAAACACCCTGTATATATAAATAGAAGAAGGAAGTTTTTGGATGGGTTTGTGGTTTTGTTTTTTACACAAATCTACAGTTTTATTCTGATCTTGAGATATTTTGCATAATTTACCTTTAAAGCATGTCTACCTCAGAGTTCGAAAAAATAATAATTATTGATAAAACATCGATATTCATGGTTACGGCAAGGCATATTAATGAGAAATATCTCATGACCAACAATGCAAAGCAAAGCTTGTGCAACAGTAGTTATCAACAATGGTATCAACACGCAATTCACAAACATTCTGCACGGACCAACAATATATATCTCATGACCAACAATGCAAGGAAAGGTTCATGCAACAATAGGTATCAACAATGATATTAACACGCGATGCACCAACACTATGCAAGGATCAAAAATATATATCTCAAGACCAGCAATGCAAGGTAAATTTTGTGCCGTATAGATAAGTTTTAATTTGTAACTATGCATAGAATTCCTGTTATTCAGGCTTCTCTTAGATTTGAGAGTTTTTAGTACTTAACAATTTCTTGAAAATCTTTAAAAATGATCAGTAACTGGAGATAATGGAGAATTAGCAGATTATTGATAAAGAATGGAAAGACTACAAAGGAAACACTACTTTAGCTACATGGTGTATTGAGCAAATGGTAAGCAAGTAACTAGAAGAGTCGGCAAGTGATGAATCCCAAGTTTTGCTTCAAGACATCGAGAGAAGAAAGGGAATTGCAACAATCTCATGTGTATATCTAAAGTAAGATTATGTAACTAAGAAATTATTTAGACTAGCAGTGGCACATCTAGAGAGAGGCATCCATTGTGAAATTTTGAATTTTCATTAAAACTGTGTTAATTCTAAGCGTTTTCATGTGTTTGTTTTTAAGATGTTTCAGAATTTAATCAAAAAAACAAAGAGCCACGCCGGGATTATCACAGCTAATCCAAACATTTCATAAAAATACATTTAGGCTTTATTCTATGTGTATATGAATATTTTGGAAACTGAGACGATGATAATGCGATGACTGAACGTTCGTTTCCAATAATTATTAATAATGAGCATAAAATGATGATACAGTGACAGGCCATAAATTAGGCATTGTCTGCAGGAGGAAAAGGAGTCACACGTGTGGTGAAGATGGACATCAAGAGGTTGTTAAAGTCCCGCTATATCATATAGAATTCCTGTTTCTTTGTATTTTTTCTTAGAATGGATAGCCCCCTTCGCTCTGTGTTGTATTGATTGGGTTATTATTTAACCAATTTGGAGATTGTTCTGCTTACCTGTAAGTATAATTATCCCGGGCAACGCCGGGTCCTCTGCTTTAACAGGTTATTTCATAAGTCTTTAAATAAGTTACTTCATATTGTTTTTAAATTTAAAAATGATTATTTTACATTTCTCTTATATACATGAAATTACATGATTTATATTATCATATATTAATCGTTTTTAGCAGAGGACCATATTGTTATTAACCTATTTTTCCCATTGGTGATTATCTCAATGTATTTATGTTTTATTGTTACAAATACTATTTACACGTCTAACGATGTTACATGTTTGTTCTCAATATGGTCCCCCTTTTTTTATATGCGACACATTCTCATCGGATTTACCTTGTATATTAAAAAAATATGACAATATCAAAAAGTTAAAGTGTTTTATCAAACAGTATTTAACATATCAGTTTGTTATTATTCAGTTTTATAACGGGGCACAGAATCCCAAATGCAATCTCCTGGAAGAGTGAAATCTCCAAGCACAGAGAAATTAATAAAACATCTTTTTTCAGTATAATTGTTGCTGAACCATTCTCCACCCACTGTACGACTTAAATATGGATTATTTTCCAAGTCAAGTCTTTGAAAGGTATTCTTTCGTTCCATTATTGAAACTTCTTCTTCACTTGTTAAGAGCAGGTGAATTTGTGAATTTTCGGGTTCCTCTGGTTTCCATAATGCACTGTAACTATCGAATGCCGACATAGGTACTAAGACTCGCCAATACCAAGTATCATTTTCACCTTCTAGCGGATAAGGTGAAGTGGAAGGTAAATCATTTTCAAAAAGCGTCGTTGTAAATTTCACGCAAGGAAGATTTAAATAAAACAACTGGCCGTCGTATTTTCGAGATGAATGGTTTGTTGCTTTTATGGACATCCATCTAGGAGGTGGAGGTGCTAAGGTAATCACATTTGTCACGTGGTATGCATAAACGATATAATTACTTGCCATTTCCAAATTCTTTGATCTGAAATAGAAATAATGAAATAACTTTGACTATTTTAAATGTGAATATATATAGGTTAATTATACTAATTTATTTTAATTTATTTACTAATCTTCTATATATATATATTTATATATAAAAGAGGAGATCTAGTGACTGACTCCCTGAGTCATCATCGCACAGAAAAATCTACTGAGGCCACCAAACTCGGTGGGGTCATGGGATGGATAGCGTAGGGGCGTGTTAAGACAGGGTTTTTCGAAATTCGCCTGGATCCACCCCCAATGAACGCAGATCTTCGAAATCTAATTTTTCGCGTGCCAAAAAGATAGTTTCCTTGATTTTCGAAATGAGAATTTTAAGTGTGCGAAAACTGAAAAAAAATCGATTTTCGAGGGTGTTTCAAAAATTTTTCTGATATTCTGATGCAACTTCGCAACAAATAAAGATAAAGCAAAGAAACTCGGAGGGAAGCTTCTTGGGTATACCGTATTTACTCGATTCTAAGGCGCACTTTTTTGCTGATATTGTTTAATAAAAATATGTACATACTGCACTAAAACGTGTTGGTTTTGATTTTTGAATAAAGTTAAAGTTGATCTTGGTGCTGGAATAATTTTTTTTTCAAAAATGGTCTCAAAAATCAGCATGCGCCTTACATTCGAAGGCGCCTTAGAATTGAGTAAATACGGTATGTTAAAAAACACAATTTCTGTTTTCTTTTTTCGCTTTGTGAAGGGGGCCAGTGCGGGCCCAAAGATGCCGCTTAACTGCAGTGCGTACTGGGATGTAAAAGATGTATTTAAAAAAGGAGCATTCGTCGGTTTTTGAAAATCGATTTTAAGGAGGGCAGAAATCCAAAAAAATCCCCAAAAAATCACGTACGACTTAGACATTTGCATCATAAATAGTTGACATAATTTGCAAAAACTAATTTCTGCTTTTTTTCATATTTTACCTCTTTGCCCCCCCCCCCCTCCCCCATAGCCCTACTTCAAAATATACGATTTCTCGTTTCCAGTATTTTGTGAGTAAAATAGGTGAAGATTAATGAAATTTGGTACGGTGATGGCAATTATCGAGATCAACTGTCTGCATAGTTTATTTTTTGATTATCTGGATCCAATTTTCCGGATTTTTATCGGATTTTTTTTTTTTTTTTTTTGGTTTTCATAAATTAACAAACTTGTATGTTGAAAGATTAGTTTTTACATTGGTCATAAAATATGGATTTTTTTCTTTGATTTAAAATTTATTTCAAATATCTAGGACTACCTTTCAATTTATTATGAACAAGTTGATATACCAAGCGTTGCTCTTTTTTTTTTTTGATGAAATTTTGCAATTTCTGAATGGGAATATACAGAAGAAATGAACATTATTCTCGAACTTTTTTCTCCGGCACTGCGTCAAACTCACAACATTCCAAACGACCATTAGTTGGAGAGGCCATCTATTGGGAGCATTATAAAAGAATTCTTCAATATGAATTTTTACTCTATTTATTCAAGTTTTTTTAATGTGTTCATTTTTTCTGTATATTCACATTCAGATATTGCAAAATTTTAACCAAAAAGAGCCCGAGCAAGGCCAGGTACATCAGCTAGTTTATTAATAAATATATACGACAGTCAAAACTGTGTACACTAGGATAACAACAAAGGAAGAAAAGAATTAATGACACTAGGTCACTAGGTTTCATATGTACATTTTGGAGCTCTCTGTAAGAATCAGCAAGTGAAAACAACATCTTAGAAGACACTATACAGGGTGTCCAAAAAGTGGAAAGAAAATTTTGAGAAAATGGGCGAGAAAGAGTCACTCAAGGAAAGAAAATTCCCAACGTTGTGCCTTACTGCAATTCAAATGTGTTAGAAACTTCAGCCAACCTGGCAGCCCAAGCTGACCTTGAGTTGCTCTTTCTTGCCCATTTTTTCAAAAGCTTTCAAGGGGAAGGGTGTGATTAAAAATTGTTTTTAGACTAATGTGGCGTTGCTCTACAGGGTAGCAATTGGAAATTTTTACTCTATCTTTACTAGTTTTCGAGTTAGCAAATGAACGACCTTAAATTTTACGGTCAAAGTCAAATTTGAGTGCGGCAATAAATTCCCCACCCCCCTATTATCTATAAAAAACACTCATCAGATCTCGCGTACCTAGCAGCTGTGATATATCTGCCATGTTACCAGACTTTTGGGACACCTTGTATTTTGGGTGTTTCAAATAAAGTGTAACAGTGAAATTACACATCGGATAGAAAAGACAATAGAAAAAACTAAAAATCTGTTTAATATATTTCAAAAAGCAATCCAAGGATACCAAACTTGACCCTCCAGACTCACCCACTGATTTATATAAACCTTTGGGGGCGGGGAGGGGTAACTTTGAAATCTTAAATGGGAACTCCTATTTATAATAGTATTTTCCGATTGTACACAACATTTGAAAAATGTTTTATTCTTGGTGGGTTTTTTTCAATTGATCCAGCCGTTTAGGAGACAGAGGCCCTGAAAGTGTGGAACTTTTAAAGTTTGGAACCCAATTTCGTTGATGAAGACAAAGAAATAGAGAATGGGTCTTAGAGATATTCCTATTCTACTTTATGATGGAATTTATTAATCCAAAGTCAGAATTTCAAATATTTAAAAAATTTTCATTCGCACGCTTATGTACTAAAATAATTTTGAATTTTTGAAATTCTGACTTCAGATTCTTAAAGTAGAATAGGAATGTCTTTAAGACCCAACCTCTAACTCTTTGTCTTCATCGATAAAATTCGGTTCAAAACTTTAAAAGTTTCACCTTCGCAGTGCCTCTATATCCTAAACGGTTGGATCAGTTGAAAAAACACCGAGAATAAAACATTTTTCAAATGTTGTGTACAATCAGAAAATACCGTGGAAAAAATTTAGAGCTCAATGATTCGCACTCGAATGCAGATAAAAAGATAATGTTGTATGAAAATGATTGAAATGAAACGGATTTTTTTCCAAAGAAAAATTATTATTAGAATTGTGCGATTTTTGACCAACGAGATGGCGATAGAAAATGACAATACACGCGAGCATGCGGAATGACTTCATAAATCAACAATCACTGAGCTTCGAATTTTACGGATAATCTTCGCTCCGTAACAATCAAATGCTTTATTCAAATTATTTATTAATTTGGAAACTACTTCACTTTCAAATTTTAAACTCAATTTTGTCGATGAAAGCAAATAGACGGAGGGTGGATCTTAGAGACATTCCTATTCTAATTTTCGATGGTCGATCTGAATCTGAAGTCAATTTCAAAAAATCCGAAAAAAATGGCAACACCAAACGACCGACTGCACAGATCCACTGTTCATCACCGATTTGCTAAATAGCGGAAGACTGGAGCTACTTATTGTTTTCACAAGGTCCGTCTGTCCGTCCGTTAGTCCGTCCCCTTCATAATTTCCGCAATTTTTGAGGTAGAAGGTCGAAATTCAGAAAGTAGCTTACTATGGGCATGTGCACCTTCACTACTTAGTTTGGTTTGGGTCTATGATGATTGGTCTAACGCCGATTGGTCTAACGCCGATTCGTCCAAATCCCGATTCGTCCAAATACCGATTGGTCCAATTCCCGATTGGTCCAAATACCGATTGGTCCAATTCCCGATTGGTCCAACTACCGATTGGTCTAAATACCGATTGGTCTAAAATTCCGATTGGTCTAATTCCCGATTGGTCTAAAGGAGACTAAAATGACTGAAAAATTTCCATTGAAACCGAGAAAAGTAACTTGAAATATTCAAAACCTTTTTCCTTTAAGGAAATAAAATACATGATGAATATGCGTAGTTTACAGAAGTATTCAGAGCACTCTTTGAACAGTTACAGTGTTCATGTAAATGTGATCCTTGGATAAATACAAGGGTTAAATCCCGTTTTAAAAACGGGGAATTTTTTTTCAAGAAGGACAATAAATGAAAATAAACGAAACTTTATTGAATGCATTTTTTGCGATA
>JAHWFO010111630.1:0-10480 GCA_023313115.1 Rhysida immarginata | reverse complement strand
TTATATATTTATTAAAAAAAAATTACCCCCCCCCCCCCCGAGTAGGGGAAGGCAAGTGGCAGATCCTACGGTCATCTATTTTTACCCCTTTATCTGCACTTTTTACCTCTCCCCAAGTTTTTTAATCAAAAAAATTGATTTTCTCGAACATAATATGTATAAAATGTAAAAAAACCTCATATCTTCTTTCCTTTTTCATCATTTCCGAACGTATGATATATAACATGCCATAGTTCTAAGGACCAAGTGAATGCCATCCCCGCAAATCCGACCCCCCTGGAACAATTGGGCCTAAACTTCATAGTACTGTAAATCTTGCCTAGAGGAATCTGGATACCGAATTTCACGCATTTACGTACCTGAAAAGCACACAGATATGTTGCCCTCCCTGAATCCCACCCCCGTAATTCCGACCCCATTGTACCAATCAAAACCAAACTAAATAGTGGAGATGGGCATGCCCATAGATCTACATTCCGAATTTCAACCTTCTATCTCAAAAAATGTAGAAATTTTTTAGAGGACGGACTGACTTTATAAAACCAATAAGTAGCTCCATTCTTCCGCTACTTAATAAGCACTTGAGCACTTAGGCAATCGTGCGCCGACAAAGCGATTTCACGTGCGCGCGCCGAAGTCAGTAGTGCTTAAAAGATGAACAGAAAGTAACAATGTATTCCTTCTTGACAAATCGATTGTTATATGACATGCCATTATCTTTGTATTCTTTACACTCACTGTTTTAGCACGTGAATTCGACTTGAAGGGGTCCACGAAAAATTCTGAAAAGTTGATACGGCCGAGCTAAGACTTTGATGGTCATATTTCTGAAAACAGAATTTGAAAAAGTTAATCCGTTTTCAAGTTATCGTGCAAACGGCGGACGGACGGACGGAGGGACGGCCGGATAAACGTACAGACCAAGGGCGCATTCTTATAAGTAGCTTTTATGCTAAAGCTCCTAATAAAGACAGTGTCCGCGCAGTCCGCCGCTCGCCAAATCGTCAGTGGCGACAGTTCAACTAATCTGACGAATAAATAATCACATTTGGCGAACATACTTGGCTAATTCTGTTTATATGGAAAATTTTTATTTTCAGCCTCGAAAATGAAATTATCATGTGATTAAAAGGATATGTCGTTTATTAGGAACATAATTTTTTTTTAATTTTAAATTTTTGCTAAAAACATGAGATTCTGGCTTAAAGAAAATCGCTATTGGCTAAACTATTGGCTAAACCATAAAAAATTCAAGTATTGAGCGGCCACTGTAAAGATATATTAATGCTTGGTCTTTCTTTAAAAAAAACAAAAAAAGCTGATGAAGTTTGTAGATATCAACCCATATTTAAAGAGATTAAATTAAATTTATCTATACGTATTTGCGTTTTTTGATTAATAAATAATTTTTAATGTGCAAATCATTTGTAACGTTCCTTTGAAGGGAGAAAACAGTTTTCAAGGTTTTATTTGTCAGCTGAATTGTTTTCGAGCTTTTGAAATTTAAAATAATTTTTTTACGGAAATTATTGTTTATTTTATGAGGCTAATTGGCAAAACATAATTTGTGTAATTTTTAATCGGCACAGGAAATTTCACTTTATTTTCATGTATGCCGAATCTTTATTACATTATTAGAATCTTATAGCGAATTATATTTTTTCGTTATAGCTATTGAGAGATAATGTGTTTCTCCTCAATCTTAATCTTCAGAATCGAGAGAAATGAAAGCCAATCGACAAAGCAATCGAACTTAACGTAGTATGAGGAACTAACAGAAGGCAATAGTTTATGAATTTGGCACATTTTAAATTAAAACGTTAAACTATTAAAACAAATTCTGGGTATACCTTATACTTTACGTTATTTCTCTTGGTACATTTTAAAATTGGTTTGCTACGAATATTTGCAATATCGCTGGTGAAATCGTTAAAAAAAATTTAACTGAACTTCCTATACAACAGTTATTGAACTGTCTATACAATGAATTGCCTTTAAGTATATTCCATGAACAAATTACGCGAATTCAGGTGAATTAGTTTATATAGTTTAATTTTAATGTATATTTCAAATCTTGCTCTCAAGAAAGGGCCTGTCTTATAAATATTCAATATCCGGATTTTTTTCCCATAAGCTAAATTGATTATCATGATGAAACCCGACTGATTTAAGAATCTAATTCTTTAATTACATTTTCCATAGTCTCCTTCAGTTGCTATTTAGCGCTTGTATTTCAATCCGTAAAACACGGAACGGATTCCATCAAATATCTGTTTCTCCGAGTCATGCCTATTTAGGCTCGTTGCCAGTTCGTGTTTATTACGTTTTAAGATCTGTAATATGAACCATTTTTTCAGTATTTTCCGTATATTCCCTGTACTGTTTATATATCTAGGGGGGCGCCCCCCCCGGCTCTTCGATGCGACCTAGAGGTTATTTGAACTCTAGAAATATTGTTCGTATCCGATTGCCAGCAAAACGTTACTGATACTCCGTGAGATTATAAGAATGTGAAGATCATTTGAAAGGGATGATTTTTTTGCTTTATTATCCATTTTCTGATCATAGAGATACAAATTTAATGCAAATTTATTTACTACTGTATTAGTTTAATAGCTTTAAGGAATTCTTGTTTTAGATTTTCCAGAATCGTGTCTTTGTGGTGTCTGCCCATAGAAGCTATAGTTTTTTTTTCCTTTAAATCTAACGTAAGCAGAGTCCGTTCGACAGATGTCTTCCACAACTCAAATACAGAAACTGTGACGTATGTTCAAGTGGATATTTGCCCGGCACTACAAAGTTACACTGATTGATGATGTGAGCATCTTACACGTGAATATGTTATCTTGCTGGGTTATTTTACTAAATTCATGAATCATAATATTTGAATGCCAGAATATTGCTCTATCGCTGGAGGATTGACTGCTAGTGAACCACTACCAACTATTCTTAATAAAGGAGTAAGAGAACACCAGTTAGTTTTCCTTGAGAGGAAAAAAAACGGTTTCTCTCTTTGTATCTCAACCATATTAAGCTTACATATTATATCACTTCGTATTTAAAGTTTGTTATTATTTTGATGTTTATCTATTAACACTGGAATAAATGAATACGAGTTAGTGTTCTAATAGACACAAACTTGAATGGGAATATCCACGGAGATAAAAACAGATAAGAAGTTTCTAACGCGTATGAATGCATAGTAGTTTACGGTAATTCTATGACATACGAGAATTAATTCTATGCACTGAATGGTTTTGAATTGACAACAAAAGACAACAACACGCTATAAAGTAATTTTCCACTGCAGCTCGATATTGCAGGAGGAAGTGGTTAAGCATGAATAGTTTCTAAATAAACATGATGAATTATATAAAAGAATACGAAATAAGTGTAGAAGTAAACTGCACTGTTTTGTTTTCGCTGTTTTTCTCAGAATGTCAGAATTTGATAAGCAAAAACTTGTTTACATATTCTATCAGTGTTTATATTACGAGGGAGAGTCAAAAAGTAACTTTAATATGGCAATATTAAAGTTATAAATTAAGGTTACTTCTTGACTTGCCTCGTATAGCCTATCTCTGCGAAGAAACGTAAATGCGCTTTCTGTCGCTCATACATTAAACATCTCTGCGATAATCTTTACCAATCACTTGAAAACAACCAATGACATGAACAATTGGCGACAGATGACATTGATAAACAATCCGATAACTCAAACTATAATTCGATAGGAAAGGGATAGAGAAAAATGTGAGTTGAGAAAGAAATTAAAATATAGATCTAAGCCTGCCGTTGTTTGCACTGATAAAAGAAATTGATGCTTACGTAAATGTAGATAAGTACAAGTTCAGAGCATGGGGAACACTGAAATTTATAAACTGATATTTATAAACGATTTTGAATAGCGTAAATAATTTTGTAGACTTATTATTCAATTTTTCTGAGTTTTGATAATTGTTCCATTACTTTAAGTCTGTTAAACACTACTTGTCATTTTGTTTCACTGTTCATAAAAGTTTTTGTAACAGTTTCATTGCCTTGTACAGTTTGTACTGTATTTCTATTTTTTATTAGAGTTTGTATAGTCTATAGGTAGCAATAAATTCAAACCAACTACAATAAAGCAAGATAAATAAAAGGGCGAAATTTTTGTTAACAGGAAAAACAAGTTTTCGTTGACAAGACCGAAAAGTTAAGATAGTGGAATCATATCTGAGAAGTTCTTGGAAACACTTGAAAAAAAGACCGAACGAATTAACTATGTATAATAAAATAATAAAAAACTTAATACTGATCATCCAAAGGATGACAATTTTTAACACGTATCTTAGCAAATTAAAATTCATAAATAACTCTAGAATAGTTGAATTAACAGAATTGAAATCATTATTTGGCTTAAATTTCATTATCAGCGCTTTAATACGCGAACATGAAATTTCAAATTTAAACATACAATTTCATTATTCAATAAAAACTGATCTACGGGGGAAAATTCACAGTTTTTTTTTTTGGTTTGAAGAATATGAATGGAAAGAACAAACAAAGTGAACATGAGAATACCAATTTCTTTGAAGCCTGTTATGCAGTTCGCTATTGAAAAGGTATCAACTTGATTTCTTTAATTTCTTTTAACGAATGTAGGGGAGAAAGACGAGACACAAGAACCCTGGAATACAATAAATAATAGATAAATAATAAAAAGTAAAATAAAGCAAAAATAAAAAGGTGATGTTTCGGATAGCCTATCCTATCTGCTTTGACAAAGGATAGGCTCTATCCGAAACGTCAGCTTTTTATTTTTGCTTTATTTTTGATTTATTTTATTTTTTATTATATATCTATTATTTATTAATTTCTTTTAGGCAGATAAAATGTAATCAGATAAATATTTAAAATTAATTAACTTAAAACATTCTTATTTTTCTTGTAAAAAAAAAAAATTGGCTTTTCTTTTGCTTTTGAGACAAGTCGATTTTTCTTGGTAAAACATACATAATTTTTTGGTAAAACAATACATGAGTTTTGGTAAACGTACTTAAAATCCGAACGGACCGCACTTGCGCGGTTAGAATCATTCATTGAAATAGGTAACAAGTTCTAGAAGGCTACGGTAAAATCCTCGTTCATGACACTAAAAAAAAATTCTGCTGAAGGATGTCAAAATTTTACTTTTAAAATAAAATTTTACAGAAGCGCTATTTTTATTTTAAAGAGATAGCTTAGAAAGTTGAAGAAATTTACTCGTACACATCTTACACTGTGAATTCGCGATGTTTGGTAAATGGGTTCCTAATGAAAAGCTTCGATGCCTATATGATTGAAGATACCCGTTTCCATTTGATTTTAGCGGACGCAGGGATGATTTTACTGTTGCCACTTAGTTTAGGCAGTCATAAGATAATGTTTGAGGAGGATGAATTTTTATCACAGAAACTGCATTTACTATGACCTATGTTTCTAGAATTAGAATTCAGGCAAAAATCAAGGGAATATAATAGATTTGTATTTAAATAGGTGAAATTAAATGCGTATTAATATTGGGATGTCCACAATAGATCAAATGCAGAATGTCCACTGGTGAAAACAAAGAAATTAATAGAATAGCTGGTCATCCAATCGTTTTAATGTCCAAAGACAGCTTCAGTAATAAGATGATAGTCACTTCTATGACGCATTAAAAGAAATTTAAAATTTATAAAACAAACTTAAGTATAATTAACAGAACGTTTTCGAGAGTTATCTTCTCTCATCCCCAGTTATAGAAATTTAATAAGTTTCTTTGAATTAATCATTGTTAAATGTTTATAAGCAAATCTTTTCTATAATAAGAACAAAGAACCGCACCCTAAAATTCATCTGTTGGAAATCCAAACACGTCCAGGATTTTGTAATAACTTATTTTATTTTTATTTTTACTATAGTAATTTGTTTGGCATTTATATTTGGAAGTATCAAACTAAATAAAAATTATAAAAAAATTAAATTTTTAATATTTTACAGTTTATTTGAAGAAATCGTAACATTCTTAATTTTAATTATAAAATGACTTGTAAAAAAAACTATTATTCAATGAATGAATTTTTATAATAATAATGAATCTATTACCTTTTGACTACATGAATAGTTATAATAATTATAAATCCGTTATTTAGAATATAAAAAAAAATCAAGGATAGGGGCCCTGAATAATTTTCACTAAAATTACATCAGAAACAGATGAACCTCCTTCATCTATTCTTGATTACATGAAATAAACTGCAGTAGAGTCAAAATTTAGATAGCGAAGCGATCAGAGCTAACTCGAGGAGAAGAGAATGCTTGAGGGGGGAGGGGCATCTAAGCGTTGTGACCGATATAAATAGGGTGACCAGACGTCCTGCATTTTGCAGGACAGTCCTGCTTTTTTATGTTTTCTCCTGCAAACTGCTTTACCTACTGAAAAAAATGAGAATATTCTTCTTTTTTTTATTTGTCCTGCAAAACGTCCTGCATTCCGTAATGATCATCATAAAAATGTTTAAAAATAAACATTCTGGTTTAAATAAAATAGATTTATTTATTTTTTATATACTTTAAGTAAAAGTTATCATTTTCAATGTGTTTACATTGAATTTTTGAAAATACACCATGAAAATACACCGCGATACAGATTTTACAAAAAATTTCCACTGTAGTTAATCCTGATTGCAATTGTGTCCTGCATTAATGTCCTGCATTTTCCCCTTCAAAATCTGGTCATCCTAGATATAAAGATCTAGTAAATTTGAAGGAAATGTAGCTTTTCTTGATTTGCAGATGATCGGCGCCGTTAACAATATTCATTCTATCCCATATCAGCTATTCGAAGCTAAGATAAAATTGTTTAAATCGTTCCATTTCTCCATGGACGGGAATCCGCCATGTTGCTTGTTTCGATATTTGAGTTAGTTTGGCATCTGATTCTGTTGGTAGATGCCGGTACAGCTTGCCACTTACTTTGTATTGAACGGAAGGCGTACAAGATTGCAGTGTACGTAGCCACTGCGAATTATTTAACACATGTAACAAAAGAATTTTTTTTTTTTTTCAAAACACAGAGGTTTTTCTGTTGCACATCATAGTTGCTGATGATCACCATGGTTGCTCTCGAGTATTTTGTACAATTTCTCAGTAGATTTCGAATGTTCTATTCAATTAATTTGGATTTTCTTCCTTGTCCAAACCGAATAACAATTTCAGTAGACTTAAACTTCCGAACAGTACAAGTCACAGTTGAAACTGGGGTTTTAAGTGATTTGGAAATGGCTTTATAGCCAATTCTTTCCTTGCGACGTTGAATTATTGTCTTTTATAGATCAATTGACAATTATTTTGTTTTAGCCATTGTTGATTGACAATGAACAGCAGAGCACTGCTTTTTCACGGAGTATTTTTCCAAACTTTTACAAAAATTTCAGATATTTATTTGTATTTCTATCCCGAGAACAATTGAATTGGTGAGATCAAAAAAGAAAAGATTTCAGTTTTTGGCCAAATTAAACTGATATAGCCATTTTGTAGCTTTTACTTAGATGCATCAACTGAAGTAAAGAAGGAAAAGATTCCTCTGTTCTGTACTTGACTATTTAAGGTTGGAATTTGTAGTGAGATCTAAAAGTGTAATAAGATCACCAGTTTTCTACACCTACCATGAGGGCGTGGCAAAAAAGGGTCCTGATGAGGTCAGCTCAATGCTAAGCCAGTACATTGAGAATCACGTTTCACCAGATGTTAAAGAACTGAATGTGTTTTGTGATTCTTGTCCCGGACAAAACCGGAATCATACTCTGATTAGATTCTTCTCAAGCCTTAACATCACAAAACGGTTTAACAAAATAAACATGTACTTTCCTGTTCGTGGACATAGTTTTCTTCCTTGTGATAGGAATTTCGGGGTGATTAAAAGAGTTGTCCGAAACATTGATCACATTTACAGTCCGGAACAATACAGAGGGTTGATTCATATAAAATGAGACGACTTTAAACGCTGCGTATGACCTTGACGGAATGTGATTTGCATGACTCGTCCACTATTCATGGGGATTAGCTTTGTATACACTTATTGCTGTTATTTGGGACATTTCGTGCTGAAACATGGCTTCCAAAACACAGCTTTTTGGGAGGCGTATATATGTTTGGCCTTTCCGACGCTAACTTCAGTCTTTCGTGCATTGTGGAATTATGCAAACGAAATGGTATTGTGGTATCCAAAGCTACTGTGGGTCGAATAATCAAAAAGAACAAATTGCGACCATCTAATGAACGTGGACGAGCAGAGAAGCAGACCAGAAACAAGCCCCAGCCAACACGCCCAGCTCAGGTGGTGCGAGAAATCCGGTCTGAAGTGCTGAAAGAAAATCTCCCCACACAGAGGAGTCTAGCCCAAAGGAAAAGTATTTCACAGGCAACAGTCTCCAGAAAAATTCATGACAATCTTGGGCTGGAGCAACTTCATAAAGCGCGCGGTCACACAACTGAGTGACTGAACACAACTGAACACTGCCAAGTCATCTGTGGCTTACTACAGGAAGATGGAACAGGAGACGGGCATACGAGTTATTCCCTTCTCTCATGTGCCTGTAAAATCTTCTGACGCATCACCGATGGATTTCTGTGGTTTTGATCTCCTGAAACGACGGCTCAGAAGTTGCCGACCAAGAACCGTTGATGGGCTACGAAAAGTGTGTCAGCAGGTGTGGAACGAACTTCCCATGGAGTCCCTCAATCTCAGCCTACTTCAGTGGAAATTACGGTGTCGGGCGATAGTTCAACAACGTGGCTCTTACATCGAACACAACCGATGGTGGCGCCATGGTATTACACCATCGTAAAAGAACTGCAAAGTCGTCTCATTTTATCTGAATCAACCTCCGTATGATGAAACGTGATCAAATCAAATCCGTGGAGCCAAAAAAGTACCCCCTTTGTTTGAAGTTCACCAAGTTAAAAATGAAGAAATTAAAGACTTCAAAAACTGGTGGTCCACTTATTTTAAAAAAACTTGCAAGAGTTTGACTTAAGGTTCTAAGGAATCTTTTAAAATAAGCAAATACAAACATCTTACTTTCAAAATGGAACAACCAGGTTACATTGAAGCAAAAGAGTTCATTGATGGTGTTGCCAATGAAACCTTTAAGCTGTTTAAAGGTGGAAATGTTACTCTCCCTTGTCAACGTGCATACGACGGAAGAGTGACAATTAAATCAGCCAAGCTTAAGGATGTTGCCAAGATAATGGATTATATTCCTGACCAATACGAACAGTTTTACCGAAATATTTTGACTTGGCCAACAGCAAGTAATGTGGAATATGACAGTGACTAGCCTAGTTCACATTTTACCAATAAACAAGTTTGTTTCTAAAATTGTGTAGTATTTTAAACCCATTGAGGTCAAAAGGAAAAGATTCCACTAACATTAAGCCTAAGCTAGCTGCCAAAATATTATTCATTTATGGTAATACACTTTATCATGTGATACCTAATGTGATTAAGAACAAATGTATAATAGTATGTTTTTCAGTATCTCAAACAGTTTCGGAGTAAAACAGTTTTTTTGCGTTTTACTCAAAACCCAGCTCGGTGGAATCTTTTCCTTTTTGATCTCACCCATTCTATTGCGAAGTCCGATCATATTGTATCATCTCTTGCCTGAGCATGCCATCTTTGCAAGGGGTGTGAATAATTTTGTTCTCAGTGTTTAATCAAAAACTAAAATTTTCTAATTGTCACAATAAAATAATTGAACATGAAATGTATTTATTTTTAAAACTGCTTTAATTATTGCATCGATAAATTAAAAATACTATTATGATACAGTATTATACAGATTTTCTGAAGCACACATTCACTGTTCTGCTAATCTGATTAGGGTGTGAATAATTTTGGAGGCAAACTGTATGTGAAACGTTTTAAGAATTCAATTTTCTCGAAAAAAACGCTCCAGATGAATAACAAGGAAGACAAGAAGTTTAAAGCTTCCGTGCAAGTTTGTGCAATCTTTCCGGGAAAAGTAAGGAAATTTTGAAATCCGATTTTGTAACCAGCTACCTTGAACTATGCTAATGTTCGTTATTGCTTAACGATGGGGGATGTGTCGGTGTAAAAATTGTTTCTGTAAATGTAAAAACGAGTATGAATTTTGTGTTCTTTCTTCTTTCTCTATTATTATAATAAAATATTCTGAAAGCACGTGCAATCAAAAAAATTGCAGTCTACGCTTTGATAAAATAGAATTCATAGGTGTAGTTAAAGTGAATGGGGGTGGGGGTAAGTAAATAAATAAGTATCTAAAATAAATATACTCATACACACAGACACAAATACCTGACTAAATGGTAGAAATAAGATATACAGTGTGAAGCATTTATCTTGAGACAACTGAATATCTAAGAAACTAAGCATTGTACGAAAAAAATGTCCAAAATCAAAAGTGAATTATTTCGCGGGAGAAATTCATTA
>JAHWFO010111628.1:0-11588 GCA_023313115.1 Rhysida immarginata | reverse complement strand
TTGTTAACCGATTTTCAAAATTCTTTTTGTATCTGGTACTTACATTTATCCTTTATGTAATGCACTATTCACTTTTCGACATAGTCCCGATCCCTTTCCACGCATTGCGCCAACGCATGACTAGTCGGGTGAACCCGTCGGAGAGGAATTCCGGAGTTGTTGTCGACACGAGGATTGAATGGCAGCTTTGGACCCTCTTCTGCAGCACGATAACGCCCGCCCGCACACGATCGCCTATTAAAAATCTCTGATCGCCACACACAAGAGGTTGCAGCGCCTACAGTTCAAAGATGAAAGAATTTGCACCCTGCGGCTTTCAACATTCCCCAAAGAAGAAAGATCACCTTAAAAGACACGAGTTGCGTTCTGATGACGAGGTGAAAGATGCCATTCAATCACAACAATCCTCGTGTCGACAACAATCCCGGAATTCCTCTCCGACGGGTTCACCGACTAGTCACACGTTGGCGCAATACGTGGAAAGGGATGGGGACTATGTCGAAAAGTGAATAGTGTGCATTACATAGAGGACAAATGTAAGTATCAGATACAAAAAGAATTTTGAAAATCGGTTAAAAAACAAAAAAGTTACAGCCATTGAGGCATTACTTTTGGACCAACCCTCGTACCTTCAGATGAATAACATATTTCAATTTGGGCGAATCTGTGAGGTACATGTTCGTGTATTTCCCTTGTCAGTTGAGAATCTCAGCTGAGAAAGTAGATAGTGAACTGGTCCTTAGTGATTGTTTTCTTTAATTTTATTCAAACTTTCATTGTGGCAAATATTAAATAGAAGCGATTTCCTGCGTTTGAATATTCCAATACACGGTGCGCAGAATATGTTCCACCCATGGGCTTTTCTTCCCCATTTTTACAAGTTTTATGCTTGTTTTCTTTATGCAAAGAGTGGATTTCTACTGGATCGGTGACGCTCTACAACTTTGTAATTGGAATTTTTTCTCTATCATAGTTGAAAAGTTAGTTTTTGTAACTTCTTAGCGCTAACACTAGTGCCAGGTCTTTTATTCAATCGGGCACAGGCCTTTCCTATAGATAAACGACTTTAGCATCTTTTGTTCTAAAGTTATTCGCCTGTTTCGGGAATTTCTTCTACATCCGGGGCACTTAATGTGCCTTGAAATCTTTGAATATGAACCGTGGCACGTAACATTTTTATAATCGATTTATTATTGGACATAGGTGTTTTCTATATTAGTTTCGATTCGGTATTTTATTATCACTCCATGAGGTTCCCGGGTAAGTAAATAGTTTCTGAATTTGCAGCTTCATCTGTGAAATCGTTCGCGAACTTCAGGGGGGTTTTCATCCTCTTCTGAAACAGCGGCCTCAGCGGTCGGAATCGCTGTCTTGGGTTCCAGGATCAATTCTGCCTCACTTAAGTCGATCCCGTCAAGCGTCTTTGATTCGACATCCAGCGATCATCGATCGACTGCTGGGAAAACGGAGTTCGCTGAGCCAGCCAGCTATTTGGAGACCCCGATTATAAAGTCATTATCACCGAATCAGAGTTCAAGATCCCAGGACGTTCGGCGGTTGTTTAACGACTTCGAAAGCGACACCTTAACATCTCCAAAGGTAAACCCCACGTCACCTGTACGTTACCCTAAACGACAAGGACCGGTTTCGTCTTCGTCGTCAGCCAGGGAGGGACCACGAAAAGGAGACGATGAACCCAAGGGTGTCGTCGCTCGACTTTCTCTTTCTTTACATAAAATCAATGGCGGAGCTGTTTTGTCGTTTCCCTCATTTGCATGCCAACTGGATCCCAGTCTCGTCACTATTCGCAGGGGTCGTCGAATATTTTTTTTCGTTTTTAAGTCGAAACGAAATCGCCACGCGGTTTGTTTTGGTTTGATTGGTATTAACGTCCTTTTCAACTGCTATGGTCATTTCAGGACGGCGTTATAGGGGCCGCAAATTTTGCCTCGCAAGGGTTCTTTAACGTGCAGCCGGCAAACGACTACACGGGACCAACGGCTTTACTTCCCTTCCGAAGGAAGTGCGTGATCTCAGGATTTCCCCCGAAAAATCCTCGTCGTCCTCGGCCAGGATCGAACCCGCGTACTCGGGCATCAGAGGCGATCACGCAATCACTGAGCCACCGAAGCCGATAATCGCCACGCGGCGTTGCTAAATTAATTCGAGGTAGAGACCCTGAACAGAATTCTATTCAGGGTCTCTACATTCGAGGTAGGCTAAGCATACCGTTTGGATTGAGGACAACGAGCCGTTTAAGGCGTTCATCATCTCCCTGACCTTTCATCGGAGAAAATTAGCCGATGAAAGGAAGAGGAACTTAAGGCGACTGTCACGCTCCACGCGATCGGCCGGAAAGACTCTACCCCCTCCTCAAAGACCCATCGAGAGGATGGTTTTTAACGAAGGAAAAAAGCTTTATCGATCGGGTCACCTCTCGATTGGGATCGTTTATTTCCCTCCCGGAGGAGGGCGCTCAAAAAAGACAAAAGTTTCCCGCCAATCATCCGCAGTCAATGACATCACACGGCGTTTGCTTTATGGCCACGGGATCTTCCATGACGAAGACTGACTCATTTTCTGCGCACACGCGCCTGCAAAACGACAATCTGCCGACCAAAAGGGAGCTCTTCACATTTTCGCCCGCTCCATTGTAAATCAATGCCCCTTACATGCACCCATCCCCCACTATTTCATTGGGCGCGAATTCGGAGCCGCCCAGGTTAAATGATTTTTACGCGCCACATAAACATCATAAAAAAATATAAAAAAAAAAAGAAAAAAGGAAACGACCATCAGCGCGAAAGAGTTTTTTTTGTTGGAACTGCCGCACGATTTCTTCCGTTTTCCAACAGAAAAATAGAACGAAAGAAAGAAAAAGAAATAGCGACATCGCTTTAACGCGGCTCATTTGCAGCCATTACATGCCGCCGGGTTACAAAAGTCCATCGAACGAGCCAATGACGTCATTTCGAAGCCACAACCACACACACATACGCACATAGAGATATATTCCACGTTGTCTGTACAGAGTATAACAAAAATAGTGGCATGGTTTTACGTAGTCAATTTCTACATCTAAAAATAAGGAAAGCTATGTCCTAAAGCGATTCGTTACAAGTGTTTACTTGATTCGCCAGATTAACATCATTTATTTTCAGTAAGGTTAAACGAGTGACAATGAAAACGCAAAGAATCAATACATACAATCCTAGCATATGTTCAAAATGAGCGGCAATGCATTGCTCAACTCGTCCGTTCCAGGACTAGCTGCTCACACGCTCAAAAATTCCTCGTGTGCCCCCAATTTGCTGGCATCAGTCTTCCACTCTCTGTTAAAGATCCTCAATATCACGAACTGGAGTGGAACAGACAATAGAATGTACATGTCTCCATACAAAAAAAAAATCCATATGTGTGCCTATAATACTTTTACTTACTTTTGATGCTCTATCCGGATTTCATACTTTTAATTGATTCTAACAAGCAGACTCCACGTACTCGGAGTCACCGATTTTGATTAAAAAAATAAATTCTACGAGTGGCTTTCACCAACTTAAATACCTATGCAAAGCCATTCAATACACTTCTCAAAATTTTCCGAGGAAAAAAAATTCATAAAGTTTGTTATCATTGACTGCACTTTCTAAATACCCCGAATTGTAGCATACATTTTTTATCGCATTCTGGTGGTTCAGTGGTAAGGCGCTAAAATTCTATATTGCAGATACGGATTCAAATCCCGTCTTCGATAATTTTCTTTCCCTTCCTAAATATATTTTAACATGGAATGTGTAATTCATTTACTGAATATATTTCCGATTTTCTAATTTACTACCATCATTTTTTTTAATATAAAATCCATATACGAATTATTATAATTAAACAATCTAAATTTTCCAATTTGCTAACAATAAAATTTTTTTTTCTTAAATTGAAAGTTTGTTACAAGTTATATTTATTTCTTTTTTTTTAAACTCCACAAATTTCATGTATAACTAAAGACAAGAGGTAATAGTTAATGTCGTTCATAACAAAACTTCTGCTCTTAAAAATAGAAAATTGTAATTTAGTAGCTGTGCTAGTTAAAAATGTTGAAAATGCTCCATCATTAATAGCATGCATATGGTGCAATAATTATTTAACATTTATGTGAGTTATATGTCCTCCCAAAAGTTGCAAAATTTATAAAAATAATTAGATGTGGATAAAATGAGTATTTAAAAAAGATTAATCATTGTGGATGGTTAATTATAATTCGTATAGGCATTCTATACAAAAAAAAAAAAAAATGATGGTAGCAAAATGGAAAAACGGAAATATATTAAGTAAATGGATTACACATTCCCATACATGTTAAAATAAATTTAGGAAGGGAAAGAAATTATCGAACACGGGATTTGAACTGATACCTACAAAATAGAATTTTAGCGTCTTACCACCGAACCATCAGAACGCGATAAAAATGTATGCTACAATTCGGGTACAAATATTTAAAAAATGATAAACTTATTAATTTTTTTCTCGGAAAATTTTGAGAAGTGCATCGAATGGCTTTGCATGGGTGTTTAATTTGGTGAAAGCTACTCGTAGAATTTTTTTTTCTTTTTTTTTTTAATCAAAATCGGTGAGTCTCCTTGTAAGAATTACAAATTACAGAAAACCATTTATCTAGAATATTCTAAGTCAGGAGCATTCTTATATAACACATATTTTTTTTTTATTTCGTTAATAAATATTTTTGGGATTTCATTTCACACACACACGTAGAGACGGGAAATTTTGGGTCGGCTACTCACTAAGTGTGGTGGCCTGTTTTCGTTTCTTCAACTCAATTTTTTTTCCTGAAATTTATTTATTTATTTATTTATTATTTATTAATTAATTGGATCCAATACGTCCATCCAGGGCCAGAGGCCGACGAGTTGGGTCCCTGGATGAACCTGGATTCACGACTGCTGTATGATGGTCGCAGCAGCCGGAGGGGTAAAGATTGGCTATCACGGATGGTCACCCATCCAGTGACGAGCCGTGCCTTGTTTTGAACTCATGTTTTGACAAGATATGTTGAAATGAAAAAAATATCCTTATGTACAATACTTTTGTACACATGTGACCAATTTTGTGCAGCTAACTCCTCCAAAACGGCAAAAAGCAGAACCAAATGAAATCAATACACTGTTAGAGGGTACCTCCCGCCCCCTAAATTCGACTGTACGGACTTCTTTCACTGAGACGAATAATTTTTATACATAAATTGTTTGGCTCTAACGAGCCATTTTGGAATTAATAATGACCTCCCCCCCTAAAGGTCTCCCCAACAGAATTTTTTTTCACTTACATTAAAAAGTTAATACATACGTAGAGGGTCCCTTAAATGTCCCTTGACTATTTTGTTTATGAAAATTGATTAAGCCCTTTTAGAGAAATTAATTTCTTTTCTAAAAATAAAGAAATGGATTTGGGATACATACCAGCGAACCAAAGTCAATAAATTCGACATGGATAACCGAATTATTTGGCTCTGAGAGCCCATTTTCATTAAAAAAAAAAAAGTTCTTTTATGACATTATCCCTTCCCATCCCCATAAAAAAATTTTTTTCTTCTTTTCATGACAAGTAGAAGGCCTCTGCGAATGTACTGTTTTCCCATTTCAGTATATTTAGGTACGGGAAGAGGAAGGCCGAGGAAAGTGTTGCAAAAATCAAATAGAATAAGAATTTGGTACTATCACAAAACTTTATTCCTATTGTTTGTGTGGTTTTTTTGATTTATTTCTTAGAATAGAACTACACAAGAAAATAATAATCTTGTTTCACAATAAGAAAAAATCCAGGACCGAAGAGGCTACAGAACGTCCAATCCGTGGTCATGGGCTTTAGGATATTTGAGTGTTGTTTGCAGGATAAAAAATGGCTTTCTCTCTACAGGGACAGGTCGTCATTAACAATCATAAACGACGGGGGATAAAATTAATTAACGAACAGCTTTTATGAATGAATAAATGAATGCATGAATGAACCATAATAAAAATAAAAAAAAAAAAACGGAATCTCTCCCGAGGCGGTATAGAAGCGCGTGGAGTTGTTGGCCTACTGGACTGAAATGTTGTTGTCTTATTTAAAAGCGTCTTCATCATCATCATCATTATTTTAAAAACAAGTTGATCGCCGTTTACGACGAATCCCCCACCACCACAGTTGAAAACGGATACGTGTGATTATATTAGTGTTGCTGTTATTATTATTTTATTCCCTCGAGTGAAGAGAGGTGGGGGGGGGGGGGGGGAGGAAAGGCGGCCATATTTATCAATTGTTATAGGAGGAGAAGAACAATCGGAAAGGGGAGGTACCGGCGGCTGTTGAGTCAGAGCGACAAAAATCATCGATTTCGTGACGCCACCGGGACTCCAGTCACCCAACCATCGATTACATGCCCCCACCAACAAATCACTCATTCCACCTCCTCCTCCTCTCTCTCTTTCTTTCTTTCTTTTTGGAACTTCCAATTTAATTTCTCTCTCTCCGTCGTTCATTATTGATGGAAACGAGGAAACACGATACAAACAATCCTCCCGTTCACGGAAAGAAAAAGGAAAAAATAAAATAAAAATAAAAACTATCTTCAACGAGGAGAATTTTTAACGTCATCGTTATCCACTAGGTTCATTCATTTAAAAAAAAAAAAACTAAATAAATAAGAGGTATAAATAACAGCTGATCGATTGGAAAAAAGTTGCTGCTGTCGGCTCTTTGCGCAAGAGAAAAACAAACGAGCGTACAATAACATTCTCCATTTCGCCAATTACTGTTTTTGTCTTGCTATTCATAATTGCTGCCTTTCTGTTCATATTCTCTAGTAAAATCTTAAGCAAAGCGATGACAATGGTAGTTAGATTATCTTTTGTTTACTTCTACCCATTAACGAAATTTTCGACTTATACTGGAAACTCGCGAATAAATACGAAGTTAAATGGATGTCGACTTAAAAAGTTCTCAAATTAATTCTACTTTTATTCAAGAAATAACACTTTGAAATACCTCTTAAAACAAAAAACATTTACAATTGAATGCCAAATTATACACCGAAGAAAGTAATAACTGTAAGAATATTTAGTTTAGAATTATTTAAATTGAGAACTAAAGCTACTGTTTCCAAATTTTTAGATGCCTTTTTTCCATATAACTCAATTTCTAACCTCATCTTAATTGTAATGTAAAGCAATGTAGTAATCACCAACATCATGTTACTAGGCTAATACAAAATGCAATATCGCATGAAATATGAACTGTTAACACATATTTCGTCCATTTTAATCTTCGATTAATCCTTGACTGTTATATAATGTATTGCTACTCTGTTAATGATCTATTAATTCATTTAAGAGATTATGTCCCATTTAGAATGTAAAATTAAAAAAAAATAAATAAATAATAAATATCAAAAGCATTATTTACTCGGATGTTCTTTTGTGGTACTAGAGAAGGTCCCCGACTTCGCTCGGGTTGAATATAGCGAAACTATGTTATTTAGGGCAAATTTTAGAATAACTAAAGTAAGCTGTTTTGCCAAATTTTGCTAATTTTATAGTAAGACTTAGTTTGATTTTATTTATTATTTATTAATTATCATTTATTTATTGTTTATTTTTTAATTTATAACAGTAGGGTATAATTTTATAGTAATTAATTTTATAATAAGGTATAAATATTAAAAATGCAAAATGTGAATGTATTATCAGTATACAATTAAAATATTACTATGGAGTTAATTATCTGCAGACAGCATTGTTTATGATCCGCTAGGAGCATAGATGCAAATGGTGTCTGGAGATCCAACGTGAAAAGCACGGATTATCCAAATTGACTTCCGCTACTTTTAATGATTATCCTTGCGCTTAGTTAATTGCCATATCAAGCGGCTAACTTAGTTTTGATTTGTTTGAAAGAAAATAGAATATCATTCTTTTCGATTGCAATTCTTTTTACAGAGCCAGTGAGGATAGTAGCATTAATAACGTGGTCATACATATTCTTCATAAACATTCTAGCTCCATTGCAAACCTTTGCTGGATTAACAATGATAAGAGAGTCAACTTTGAGTTCTATACAGAATTTCCTTTGTTGAAGCAATCTAGGAAATTCTTGAGAATTAAGAAACTCGATTGGAAATCTTGCATCTTCATCTTCAAGGTTCTTATCCACTGATTTGTACACGTCGCTCGTGCTAGGAAGCTGTTCCATAATGTGTTGTTAAATAATGCAAGTATTGCCTTCTCGCGTAGTTATGAAGGTATTGGCGTTGTTGACAATTTCTGTAATTGATTCCGATCTTGATTTTGAACCAATGCACAAAAATTGGGAAAAACAATTCGACATCTTGTTTGATTTTCCCTTCGGCAGACTCCAGGAGTTTGCTTGAAAAAATCTTTGGTGGTCGGTCATTTGCAACAGTGCTCGCATAAGTTTTCAGCCTCAAAATTGACACATTCCGTCAAAATGTAGATTTCTTAAGGCAAGCATTAATTTCATCTTAAAATATTAAAAAGTAGTTAAAAAACTTTTCCCGGTCTATGTTAAAGAATCGCGCAAAGTCTGACGCCCGTCGGTTTCGTGTTGTAGACATAATCGCGAATCATGTGTCTGTATCTAGAGATTATCGCGAATATACACACATAACTAGACCACATTGATGGTAGCTATATTAATAAAAGTCAATGTGTGTCGTCTATCTGTCTGTGTCTACATTCGCGATAACCACGAAACCAACTGGCGTCAAACCTTGCATGATGCTTTAACGTAGTCCGAGAAAGGTTTTCGCTATTTTGCCATAGATTTCCGTGGATTGCACGGGTGAAAAAAAGTATGAAAATTTCTAAATTCAACAATAATACTACCTACAACAATATGACAAGGTAAGAAAAATAACCAATAATCCACAGAACATTATTAAATTTTAAAAATACACCATTTTCCTCCTAAGACGGAAACAAGCTACCCTCCTCACAAGGCAGTGCAAAATACTGATTGATTAAAGTGTTGTTTCCTTTTAAAGGAATCCACTTTGCTATGAAGTTTTCCATTGGAGTCCAAGCTTTTCACATGGACAACTAGAGCACTCATGCGTTGGATCTCCAGAACGCCTTTTCATCCATGCTCCTGGTAGATAAACAAAAAATGTTTTCTACAAAAGAGTCTTCGAAGATAATACTGCATATTAACTTCTTAAGTGTATATCGATTAATACATTCACATTTTGGATTTTCAATAATTAACCTTAATTTATTTCTTCAAAATTTACCTAAACAATTTACCCCATACCGATCCGAGCTAAAATTATTTTAAACGGGCGAATAGGGTTTTTAGCGGGTTTTAATGGCTTGCAGCAGATTGCGAGGTTTTTATGAGTGAAAAACACATCAGGGACTTAACCAGGATTTTACATGAAGGGATTCGATGGGGAAGGGGCTAAAATGTAGAATAGTATTTTAGTAGCAACAAAGAAAAGCAAATTAACTTAAACAGATCAGGGAAATAAAATTGGGGGGGGGGTTTTTTTTGAACCCCCCCCCCCCTAGTTACGCCCCTGAAGTAATTTTGGTAGCAGGTTGTTTAGCATTTGTAGAGAGAGAGAGGGGTTAATAGGCTACCAGTAGACTACTCTCTCTCTCTAAATACTATGCTGTTTAATGGCAATGTTTCTGCTCCAATAAGTGAGAGCTAATAGGCTACCAGCAGTAGCACTCAGGATTTTTCTTTTTCAAGTTTAGGAGAATGTTATTTAAGGATAAAACTTTTTTTTCCGAAATTCCTCCATGTTTTGACTAGCACCAACATAGCTATAAGAGCTGTACGATTGACATAAAATGCTACCCATGGGTATATGAACCTGCATTTATTCCTGATGCTACTTCATTATTTGAACTAAATTTTCTCAAGTATTTTCTTTCAGAAACGATCCTTCTCAGAAACTGAAATACATAATGGCTACTATTTGACGCCACACTTTAATCTTGACTTTAAAACTTCATCAATTGCTATAAAAATAATTATATTAGATATCAATCAAAAACATTAGACGCATTGTATCATAAAGGTAGGGTCGGCCAGGTGGCTAGGGCGTAGGCTTTCTAGTTCTCGAATCCACCTGGTCGTGGGTTCGAATCCCGCCGTGGGCATGGATGTTTGTGTTTGTTCCGGGGTGCGTACAGATGTAGCTTGTACAAGGTGTCCCAAAAATGATTGATGGATTTTGAAAATCAATAAAAAAAAAACTGAATGCGATAGATATGTATCGTTTGCAGCATTATGCTTAGGAAATCAGGGAATTTTATCCCATCAAATTTAGTTAACATTTTCACCCACAGGTGGCGCTGCAGGCGATCTGTAACAGGTATAGTTAAAACGGGTTTTTCGAAATTCCACGTGACATGTTTGCAAATTTTTGCCTGAGACTGCGCCACGTTGTTTAGTTTTTTGCAACAGTCCTTGCAACATTTTCATACCGGTTTTTATTTTTTTTCATAGTTTTCAGCGCCACCTGTGGGTGAAAATGTTAATTTGAAATTTGGTGGGATAAAATTCCCTGATTTCCTAAGCATAAGGCTGCAAACGATACATATCTATCGCATTCAGTTTTTTTTTTATTGATTTTCAAAATCCATCAGTCATTTTTGGGACACCCTATATATAAAGGCGCAAAATGACCTTAGTAGTCGACGCCAAAAATTCTAATAAACCAAGCCATCATAAGAGTTTTGCTTCCAGCAATTTTATCTCGAGTACGGCAGACAAAATCTCGTATTTTAGTGAATTATTGAAACAGGAATGTTTTCTATTGGGAATAAAATTTAAGAAAACGAAAGTATTTGCAATTGCCGAAGCGAAATTTCAATTTGCTACGGGTTTGATAAACAAGTTTCATCAACTATATTGAATATTTTTACCATCACTTTATAAGAGTTTCATTGTGAAATACTCTTCGACTTAGTCTTAATATTCATAGTTTACGTTCACAGTTGATTTATTTAATAGATACGTAAGATCTGAGTAGGAATGGCGTATGGCCATCATTCTTTTAGACATGTCTAAGAATATTTCTGAAAAAAAACAAAAACGAATTTTAAATCTCGCGATTTCAAAATCCAGAATTTTGCTTTAGACTTAATAAAAAATTTAGAGATACTTATTTAAACGATAAAAGTGAAAAACCTCTAATCCAGTGTTGCCTTATCGAGATATTAAAAAAATTACTTTTTGAAGGGTTTAAAGCTTCTGTATATCGAGTTCGATTATCCGTTTATTCAATTAAGTATTTCATAATCCAAAAGAGAAAAATTTTATTTAGTTAGAAAATCCTTCCTTCTCACGTGCTTAAGAAACGCATAGGGTCTCTAAACAAATATAATCCTATTGCTTTGCGCAGTTCTTGATTTCTAAATTTATTTAATCAGCCATACTAAAATTCTTTATTTTTAGTCCCCATTACGGATTTCTTTAAAAATAAAATGGAAAGTAATACGAGGAGTGATCAGATATGGGCATCTCTTCAATTGGCAGTTTCCACATGCGATTCCATGAAGAAAATA
>JAHWFO010111627.1:0-20656 GCA_023313115.1 Rhysida immarginata | reverse complement strand
CAGGAGACTCCTGGGGTCGGCTAAGGATAACATACAACCTGACCAAAATTCTGGCGTGTACAAATTAAATTGCGGGACGTGTGACTCCTTTTACATCGGGCAGACACGGAGGATGGTTACTACCAGGATCAAGGATCATTTCAGGTACATCCGCTACAATCCTGAAGCTTCCGCCTTCGCACAGCATATTATACAGAATGGACATGGCGCTAAACTTGACAACTTCAAAGTTCTCCACCGTACCTGCGACTGGAGGAAGCTCAATTTCCTTGAAAATTTGGAGATTTACAAAGAGCAGGGAAGCAAACTCCTTAATGGTGACAAGGGCCCTATGGACCTTAACGGCTGGGATAACCTGCTTAGGTACGTGCATTGATGCTTTTGGGTTCTCTGATTGGACCCTGGCTTGAGGCTCTTTGCTTCGACCTTCTTTCTGCTTTTACCGGATTGGTCCTTTTCTCTGACTTATGTAGTGATAATCTTTGAACACCCCCCCTCCCGCGCTCGTTTATTGGCTACTTCACCCTCTTTATATTTTTATCTATTCTTTGGTGTACTCGTGTCCTGCTCGCAGTTGATTGGCTTATTTTTTGTTTCAAATTTATTCTGTATTCTTGGCTGTAATTTACCTGATTGGCTTTGCGAAAATGTTAATCCACTTGTAAAGGAACCTGATTGGTCACTATTATATATAAATAGCACTAAGGCACACTGTAACATTCAGTCTTGTTGAAAAATGAACGCGTAGCGTCCGAAATACGTATCCAGGCGTAATAAATATTTTGTTGTGGAAAAGCGGTTTTGGCTCTTTGTGTTACCATTGGGGTTATAATCTCTTAAAATTAAACAAGATAAGATGGAAAGTAAGGATTTTTTCAAAACACGCTTTTATAATGTTTTATTATTATATCTCCTCAAGCCGGCGTCAACAATTTGAAAAACTAATTGTTTGGTCAATTTTGTTTGGTCAACTAATTGTTTGGTCAATAATTTGATCAACAATTTGAAAAATTAATTGTTTGAAAAACTCTAGCACGCACTAGAGTAGCCTATAAGGAGAGTAATGACAACTCATTTAATGGACGCCATGTTGTGGCGAACTTCGCCGCCACTATACAGGGTGATTTACATCGAATGTAAAATACTTAAAGGGGGTATTATAGAGGTTAAGATAAACACAAAACGTCCTATGAACATAGGTCCGAATTTGAACGATAACTGAGATATGAACAGAAATAAAAATGCCGCCACCAAGATCAACAAGTTAAAAACTCAGGTTCTGTAAAGCCTAGATTAATGAAATTTAGAGGAATACCAGGGTACATAAGACTGTGTTTACCGTTAAAATTTGATTGAATTCCATCGAGAAGTTTCCGAGTTACACAGTCAAAATTGTAACAAGTGCTAGTTAGTACTCACAAGTGAGCACGTGTTATGATGTTGAATGAGTAACTCGGAAAATTCTTGTTAGAATTGGATCAAATTTTAACGGTATACACAGTCTTATGTATTCTGTTATTCCTCCAAATTTCATTAATCTAGGCTTTACAGAACCTGAGTTTTTAATTTGTTGATCTTGGTGGCGGCATTTTTATTTCTGTTCATATCTCAGTTATCGTTCAAATTCGGACCCATGTTCATAGGACGTTTTGTGTTTATCTTAACCTCTATAATACCCCCTTTTAAGTATTTTACATTCGACGTAAATCACCCTGTACAGTAACAGTGAGAAAAACTGCATTTTTGCATGCTCCTAGTCAAAAACCAGGCTGTCTAGAGCATTCAAGTCTGGCAGGTAGTTGGTTTAGTGGTTGCTTTTTCCAAATCCGAATTTTTTGGAAGGAATCAAATCTAGTTTCGGAGTTATTTTAAGTTAAAATTTGTCGGGAGATCAAGGAGTTGTGACTTCACTGCAGCAGTACACAGCATCTGTGCACTTGAACAAAATTAATTAAGAAATTAGTTCAATTATATTTTCGTGTAGGCATTTTAAAAATTAAATCGTTGCGCAATTGATACTCTAAAAATTACAATTAGTTTTGTCAACTTTATACAAATTATTATCGATTATACTTGCAGATTAAAATTGTAAAAAAATATTGTTGCTACAACTACGAATTATGAATAAATGGAGTTATTTTAGTATTATAATATTTGGATTTTAAATCAATATAGAAATGGGTAGGACGAAATGAGTACTGAAACTGAATAAGAGGTGAAGATGGTGAAAATCAGCCATTTCATATCAAAATGCTTAACAACTGAATCTTGATACTCTTGGAAGCGTTTAAACATCCAAAATTTTGTAATCTTTGCTGTCGCTATTAAACATCCAAAATAGACTACGGTCATGTCGTCATTTTTCTGTATTTTGGATGAGAATATTATCGAATTTTCTGTTAGAAACCTTGTTGAAAGTGAATGACCCTTAAATTAGTGATTAAAATATTAAGAAAAGTAACGATTACAGTATATTTCTTAGGAAACTGTTCCGATGTTGTTGTTTTTTCACTGCAAGGCCTGTTGGTAATTTAGAATGAATAATATAGGTTGTCAAAATTTAACACCGTTCAATAGAACTTTATCGTTAAAACATTATTAAGTCTCATCGTAATAAAATATAACATTATTTATATCAATACAAATTATATTGCAGTTTACATTAGCATAATGTTCGGAGCATTATAATTCCATAAAAAATAATGAGATTTTAAAACCACAGTGTTCTAACTCCAAACCGGAAGTGCCTCTATCGACGAAACTATTATATATAAATTAAAAATAGTTTATAACTTGGCGTTGACCATGTCAGACGTGTTTTTCTGAGCTCCGTAAGACGACCGGGACAGTGAATATACACTAGTCCAAGCTTTGTTTCATTACGGTCTAAGTTACAGTTTATCTACCAGTTCTACTTTGTCTCATCTTAATTAATTAATAATGCCTAAATAAGATAAATTACAAAATGCAAAACATGCAACCGTGAACCGCCAACTTTCCCCCATGAACTCGCCCAGCCAGCGACCTTCCGAAGATTCGCTTCTTCCACTAATAGAAAAAGCGATTACAACATATTTCCAGGATTTTTCATCGATTGACAATTTAGTTGGCATTATCTTTGATAATTTTTTGAAAAACTAGAGTCAGATTTTACAGCAATTTCTTCCAAGCTTGAACCCCTCCTGGAAAAAAGGGAGGCTACCGCTCAGAAATTAAAGCAGTTTGAAGATCGGCTAACAACGCTTGAAAATAGTGTAACTAAACATAAGTCAAATCTTTGTTAATGAATCGTCTTGAATTGATTCTATCATCCGACAATTCGATGATTTTGAACAACGCTCAAGACGATCAAATATTCGAGTCTTTGGATTTCCGGATGGAGAACCTGTCCGATAAATTTATTGAATGAATTAAAACTAACTTGAGCATACCTATTACAAAAGATGACACCGGCTCAATACATCGGCTTGGTGATCGTCGATCTGGTTCTAATCGCCCTACCATTGTTCGATTCATTTCCTCAAACATACGAGTCCTTATATACTTAAAAATAGACGCTATCTCAACAACTCTCATGTAACCATCGTAGAAGATCTAACAATCGCCCGATACAAACTTTTGCGAACAGCCAAATCTCGATTCGGCCCTCGTAATGCCTGGAGTTTTGGAAGTCGTATTTTCACCAAAGATTCCCACGGCAAAATTGTCCTTCTAACATCTCCCAATGACTTAGATAATATTCACTGATTGTTATAATTATCAAAGTAATCTTTATATATAAAAATTCAGGCTCAGGGTGCGACTGTAAATGTTCTAAAAACTTTTGAACCACTTATCCGATTGAGCTCATATTCGCAACGTATGTTCTTTAGGTCCAGAGTAAGGTTTACACGTCCCCAAAGTGTTGGGGGAAGGGGTAAAAATCAAAAATCTTGGTTTATGTTTGTTTGTTTGCTTAAGAGATGGCGCCAGAGTTACTCCAGTTTCGGATTCAATGGAAAGGTCTATATAAAAATTCAGGGTACGTCTGTAAATGTTCTTAAAACTTTTGAAACACTTATCCTTTTGAGATCATACATGCAACAGGGTAAGGTTAACATGTACCGAGTGTCAGGTTGGCCCAAAGGGGAAACGGTAAAAATAATCTTTTGCTTGATCTGTCTGTCTGACATGAGCCTACGATATGCGCGGACCAACAATGTCTGTCATGTCCTACAATGCAGAGCAAAGTTTCTGCAACAATAGGCCATAAAAAATTACTTTGGCTATGGTCATGGATGAAGAAATACAGGATGGGAAACTCCAATGTTTAAAGGGTGATTTTTTTTTCACTGGCGCTCTCTGGCCATTTGCGGGAGCATTACTCTCTATCTAGCAGACGACTTTAACTTTTCCTTATTGGCCTCGATGGCTCAGTGGTTGCGTGATCGCCTCTGATCAACACTTCCTAGACATAAGGCCTGATAACATCATACATTGCCACATCATCATTAGTCGACCAAATTTAAGGCTTATTATTGGTAGAAATAGGATTAACAATGGCCGATTAATGATGATGTAACAGTGTATGACGTTTCCGTTATCAGGTCTTCTGTCTAGGTGGTGTTGCTCTGATGCCCGTAGATGCGGCTCCGATCCCGGCCGAGGACGACGAAGATTTTTCAGGGGGAAAATACCATTATACAAAAGAAAGAGCAAAAATGTAAAAACTCACTCATTCATTCATTCATTCATTCATTACGAAATCTTCAGAACTAAGAAGCCTACAAACTTGAAATTTGGCAGGTAAATTTCTCTCGGCTTTTAGGTGAGGGTGGTAGAGGGATCAAATCTAAGCAACATTTACCTCTGTCATTTTTTTTCTCTGGGGCATTGTTTTTGAGATAAAAGATGTTGAAATCCTACCTGCAAGAAACATTTGTTTGGAATCTGTAGAGACACTTAACGACATTGGTATAAGAGACACCAGTGGGATCCGATGAAGAGCTGGTAGCCAGAATCGGCATACCTGCGGACCAGATTCGTCAGTCCATGCGGCGACGTTGCGAAGCATGCATTCATGCCAGAGGGAGTGAATTAGAACACTTATTATTGATTAAAATAGGAAATAAAATTCCACAGCTTGGGTTCGAACCAGGAACCTTCAGATCACCGTGCAGACGCGCCAACCAATTGCGCCACTGTAGGAAGCAATAACGCTATCTGCATGTCCTTAGGGCTGGTTGGAGCAGTATCCTGTTTGTAGGCTGGGACTATCTTTCCTACTGCGTATAATCGTTAAAGAATAATAAATGAAAGATCTTAAGAGGATTTTTTTCACGCCAAACCTCAGATGTTGAAATTGTTGATGAAAATTCCACAATCTGAGGTTTGGCGTGAAAAAAAATAGAAAAGAAAAAAAATCCTCTTAAGACCTTTCATTTATTAATCTAGAACACTTATTGTAAAACATTTGCATGTTTCATAAAAAGCAAGTCACATTATTGTACTGTATGCAATGTGTTTTCTGTCCTTTTTATTACATGATTGACCATGATTTTGACGTGGTCCAGAATTACGGGTTGAGTGGATTTATTCCTGATTTATCTTCTTTTGCTGATCTAATTTTGTAATTTTGTTTCTCTCGTTTTCTCTTTTCCTTTCTTTTCTTCTTTACCTTCTCCATTACTTTAATTATTAGTTTGTTCTCCAAATTAATCCTCCACTATTATTACTTTTTAATATTTTCAGCATTTTATTATTATTTTTTTAATATTTTTTATATATATTATTATTGTTATTATTATTACTGCTACTACTACTACTACCATTACTATTTTTTTTCCTTATTTTTTCTTTCTTTTTTGCTAAATTACTCTATATGTCTAGAACATGAGCTTTCTTCAACCATTATCACTTGAATCAGTGAATTCCTCTTTAAAGGGAATTCATTCAGCATATATAAATCAGTATTTCTCTATATTTTACTTAAATATTAGAAGCATTAGATCTAATTTCAATTCTACTCTCGTTGCCCCAGACAGTATTGACATACATCCCAACATTATCACTTTTACTGAAACCTGGGCCTATTCTGAAAACGATATTCCACCAATTCCAAGTTACAATAATATTTCGATTAATCGTACCAATAAACGAGGAGGCGGAATTTGTCTCTACTTTAAAGAAGCATATAAAGTTAAGACCCTTTCTCGTTATTCTTTAGTTACCAATGATTTTGAAATTTTAATCGCAAGTATTAATGATAAATATATAATTATTACGATCTATCGTCCTCCTAGCGGACACTTACAGGTTTTTTGCTCATTTATTACTTCTCTACTGATGGATTTACAAGTATCTGGTATGAAATTAATTTTGACAGGTAATTTTAATCTTAATTTTAATAAGCCGTCTCCGTCTTTAAATTTACTTTTAGTCTCTCTTTCATATTTATCTCTGGGGTATTGCTCTTGAGATAAAAAATGTTGGATGTCGCGTAGACGTAATATGCCATTCAACCCGTAATTCTGGACCACGTCAAAATCATGGTCAATCATGTAATAAAAAGGACAAAAAACACATTGCATACAGTACAATAATGTGACTTGCTTTTTATGAAACATGCAAATGTTTTACAATAAGTGTTCTAGATTAATAAATGAAAGGTCTTAAGAGGATTTTTTTTCTTTTCTATTTTTTTTCACGCCAAACCTGAGATTGTGGAATTTTCTTTCCTATTTTCATCAACAATTTCAACATCTGAGGTTTGGCGTGAAAAAAATCCTCTTAAGATCTTTCATTTATTAATCTTTAACGATTATACGCAGTAGGAAAGATAGTACTACAAACAGGGTACTGCTCCAACCAGCCCTAAGAACATGCAGATTGCGTTATTGCTTCCTACACTGGCGCAATTGGTTGGCGCGTCTGCACGGTGAGCAGAAGGTTCCTGGTTCAAACCCAGGCTGTGGAATTTAATTTCCTATTTTAATCAATAATAAGTGTTCTAATTCACTCACTCTGGCATGAATGCATGCTTCACAACGTCGCCGCATGGACTGACGTAAAAATTTCAAAAGTTCCTGTTTCTTCGCGAATCTGGTCCGCAGCTATGGCGATTCTGGCTACCAGGTCTTCATCGGATCCCACTTGTGTCTCGTATACCAATGTCGTTAAGTGTCTCTACAGATTCCAAACAAATGTTTCTTGCAGGTAGGATTTCAACATCTTTTATCTCAAAAACAATGCCCCAGAGAACAAAATGACAGATGTAAATGTTGCTTAGATTTGATCCCTCTATCACCCTCACCTAAAAGCTGAGAGAAATTTACCTGGCAAATTTCAAGTTTGTAGGCTTCTTCGTTCTGGAGATTTCGTGATGAATGAATGAATGAATGAATGAGTGAGTTTATACATTTTTTGCTCTCTCTTTTGTATAATAGTATTTTCCCCCTGAAAAATCTTCGTCGTCCTCGGCCGGGATCGAAGCCGCATCTACGGGCATCAGAGCAACACCACCTAGACAGAAGGCCTGATAACGGAAACGTCATACACTGTTACATCATCATTAATTGGCCATTGTTAATCCTATTTCTGCCAATAATAAGCCTTAAATTTGGTCGATTAATAATGATGTGGCAATGTATGACGTTATCAAGCCTTCTGTCCTGGAGGTGTTGAACAGAGGCGATCACGCAACCACTGACCCATCGAGGCCGATAAGAAAAAGTTAAAGTCGTCTGCTAGACAGAGAGTAATGCCCACGCAAATGGCCAGAGAGCGCCAATGAAAAAAAAAAACACGCTTTAAACATTGGAGTTTCCCATCCTGTATTTCTTCAACCATGACCATAGCCAAAGTAATTTTTTATGGCCTATTGTTGCAGAAACTTTGCTCTGCATTGTAGGACATGACAGACATTGTTGATCTGCGCATATCGTAGGCTCATGTCAGACAGACAGATCAAGCAAAAGATTATTTTTACCCTTTCCCCTTTGGGCCAACCTGACAGTCGGTACATGTAAACCTTACCCTGAACCGAAAGAACATCTGTTGCATGTATGAGCTCAAAAGGATAAGTGGTTCAAAAGTTTTAAGAACATTTACAGACGCACCCTGAATTTTTATATAGACCTTTCCATTGAAACCGAAACTGGAGTAACTCTGGCGTCATCTCTTGAGCAAACAAACAAACATAAACCAAGATATATGATTTTTACCCCCTCCCCCCCTTCACTTTGGGGACATGTAAACCTTACTCTGGACCTAAAGAACATACGTTGTGAATATGAGCTCAATCGGATAAGTGGTTCAAAAGTTTTTAGAATATTTACAGACGCACCCTGAGCTTGAATTTTTATATACAAAGATAATCCTTACTTCACATATAAACCCTGCCACAGTACTACTCATCATATCTTCATTCACAAACCTTGGATTACACAGAATTCAAGAAGAAAAATGAATTCTATCGCAAAACTCGAAATAGTCCTTCGTCCTCATCAGTACGGACATTCAAAAGGTTCTCTAATTTTGTTAAATGCGAAATTAACCACATGAAACGCGAGTACTACAAATCTTTATTTATGCGCTTATATTCAAGTTAAAATAAATGGTGTGAATTCAACAAAATAACTAAAACTCCTAAATCATACCACTCCCCTTTTTCACAGTCGACCCCACTCAATCCTTCGACATTAACTGATTTTCTTGCAGCTCTTCTTCCTTCTTCGTCTGAATCTGTTTTTTCACCGATAGCCAATAACAATTACCCTTACTCTTTTCCTAACAATTCTACCTCCTTTTTTGCTACACCCACTACCCCAACAGAAGTTACCAAAATTATTTCCCAAACTAAGTGTTCTCCCATACCCGATCCTCTAGGAATTCGTTCAGATATTATTTTTTTTCGAAACAAGCGTTAGTTTTTCCGCTTTCTTATATATTTAATTATTCAATATCATCCGATATTTATCCCTCTAATTTAAAATTGGCGAGAATTTATCCCATTTTAAAAAAAGGGGACCCTAAGACCTATACAAATTACCGTCCTATTGCCACACTCCCGGTTTTTGCAAAGATTTTTGAGGAATTATTTTATATTCGGTTATCCCAATTTATCTTTTCTAATAATCTTATTAACCCTTATCAACATGGACTCGTTTCTAAGAGAAATGTCGAAACCGTTGTTTTGAACTAATTGAATTTGCATCTAACGAAATGGTTCTTGGCCATTTTTGTTGGTGATTTTTGTTGACTACTCTAAAGCACTAGACAACATTCCTATTTCCCTTTTGCTTGATAAATTATAACATTCGTGGCCCACCTCTATCTTGGTTATCCACCTTATTAACTAACAGGCAATACTATTTGTCTCATGCGAACCAGTCTTCATCAACTATATCAAGAAATCGGGGTGTCCCTCAAGGGTCGATTCTATCCCCATTATTATTTAACTTATTCGTTAATGATCTCCCAAATGCGTTAATGTCAACTTTTCCCATTTTTTACGCTGATGATGTTACTTTACTGTTTTCTAATAATAATTTAACAGAGCTCTTATCATCTATCAATTCAATTCTTTGGATCGACATAAATTCCTTGATTGTAAATATCGATAAAACAAACTTGATGTTTTTTTTATCAACGAAACAAGAAAGACATCCCCGAAGCTCCGTTGGTTCTATATGATAACCTAATAAAACCAGTGAATTCAATTAGATATTTGGGTCTAATTCTTTCACATGATCTTACATGGAGACATCATATAGATCAATTTATATCTAATCTTAACAAAACACAAGGTATAATTTCCAGACTTCATTATTTACCTCGTAACATACTTTTACTTCTTTACAATTCATGGATTCACTCATCCGTATGTTACGGCATAATCTTTTGGGATTCTTCAACATTTTTTGATTTAAAACGTATCTTAAAACTCCAAAAATGGTTTTTGAGAATTTTATCCAATACGTCAAAATCATCACCCATATCGCTTCTATTTGGTGAATTGCATATTCTAACAATCAATCAAATATTCAAGCTGAAAATCTCTTCCTTTATATATAAAGTAATAAATTCTAATTTAATCATAACTACCCCCTTCAATATAAGCCTAAATCAAGATATCCATAGTTATTCAACCAGAACTGCTTCCGACATTCGTCTACCGCTGTCAAAACGGGTATATCTTCAACGTTGAGTCTCCTACACCGGTTTAAAAATATGGTCTTCTTTGCCCCTTGAAATCAGATCTACAGCTTCATATCAATTATTTCGAAAATTATTAAAAAGGTTTATACATACATACTGTAGTTAAATTATGAGAAATTTGTTTGTTCTTTTCACATATTAGTTTATAATTTCACTTACCTTTTTTATTGTTCAAGATGATAATTATTACTCTTAATTGGTTATTTGTTTTCTGAATCTTTTTTAAGAATTTTTTTATGATAGATTGTCAATTCAAATAGTTATCATCTTATCTATTATCTATTTGGTCGATGCCTTGAACTTTTTTTTTTTGAATTTTCTTTTGAATTTCCTTATTCAATTATTACATTATTTAATTAACTTATTATCTACTAACCGAACTACTTGTATTTATTCTGTATATTTGAACTTATGACACCCACCAAGTCTCAACTCGTCGGTTATAGACCATATAGGTCTTGGACGGGTGCCATTGTAATTATAACTCCTAAATTAAAAAAAACAAAAAAAACTTCTGTAATCCTACCAACATCATGTTAAATTCAAGTTTATAAAAGTATTTAAGCATTAGTATGAAAAATATGATATATCAAAATATCATCTCGCTTTTTCTCTAAACTTCAAAAAGCAGAGAGAGTTTCGGGCTCGCGTTATATTACTTTTATATCTAATAGCAACCAGGCATATTTTTTTTTTTATCGCAGGGTAGTAAAATTAATGAGAAACTATAACTTAAACTAGGTGCCATGTTTTCTGCACCGAGTGAAAGAGATGTCGACACGTTATGGCGTCCAGTAACACACGTGATCACTTCAGCCAATGAAAAATGATTCCATAGTTGTCACTACTCTTTTACTACAGGCTACTCTAGCACGCACGTAACGGGTGCGCCATCATACGACATAATCGCGAAACTGCCTCCATCTCTGCGTGGATAGCAAACATGATGCGGGGAGGTGGAACTCATAGCTTTATCTGTCCTTCAAGATGGCGGCTCGCTCAGTCAAAACATAAGCTCACGATGTGCTTTGAAGCTGTAGTTTAAATGTCTTTTCCGTTTTAGAAATCAAAAAAACTTTCATCTGGAAACTCTCTAGACGTGTTGAAAAGTGTTTCTACAAATTTGAGCTGGCAGTCATTGATTTGTTAAGAAATATTGCCGAATTGGTCCGAATTGGTCCTATCCTATCCAAGACCATAAGAAAATTATTGACTTACTTCAGCAAAACCTGAACTTGTGACTGGATTTGTTGAGAACGACGTCGTCTGTGATTTCAACTGTGTGGTGACGAAACTTCTTAGGTTGCAATTTTTTAAACTTCTTAGATAAACGTCGATATTTTTCACCCATTTTATGGTAATTTACTCTATGAATTTTTCTAAGGAACCAATCAAGTATTATTGAGTGTAGAGTAAACCAATTTTCAAGACCTGAACTATTTGGCAGAATGGTACTCTAGCAGAGGCCAAAAATTAAATGAGGACAAGACTAATATCATGATATTACCTAAACATGAGAGCTATTCTTCCACCATCAAGATATTAGGTATAACTTTTGACACCAGTATGAAGTTCAATGAATATACAAATCAACTAATATCTACTGTACACCCCAAATTCTGTATGGTCAAAAGGCTAAGATCTCTCTTGACTATCCGACAGATGTGCGAGTTCATATTAACAGTGTTTGTGCCTCAGCTCACTTATGGATCCCTATTCTAGTCCTCCACTTCTTCGGTCAATTTAAAGAAACTTTCCACTGCTTACAAAACATTAATTCGGACAGCCTTTAAATTGGGAAGAACAGAATCTGTGACGTCGACATGCACAAAGTATGGTCTACCTACAGTTCTTACAATAATGAAAGTTGCGTTGACAGCGAAGGTGGCTGAAGCTCTCTCCGTAATGCTAAACACCCTGCCATATTTGTCGGGCAATGAGTTAGGTCTACTACCAAGGATAAACGCCGAGATTCCTTTTTGATATCCCTAACATAGGGTCAACCGTTAAATCTAAAAGCTTTCCGTATAACGCAATATCCTTGCCTCTTAATATACGGTCTATGGCATATCTATGCGTTTCTACCCAATGCACCAAGTCTTGTGTCCACCTAGAAAGACTCCTTAACCAATATTATCTCAGTATACAATCACCGAGTTATGTTTGACTCTTCCAGTCCTGCTTTAAGCCCTCTCTGGGCTTTCCTTTTTTTCTCTGGTTAATTTGCCTTACTTGTCGTTCCTGGCTTCCTTTTTAGACTTCTGCCTAATGGCATGTATTTTTAACTTCCGCTTTTTACCCTCATACCCTCGAGATGGGGTGCTTGCTAAATAATAATAATAATAATAATAATAATAATAATAATAATAATAATAATTGACCAATAACGGAAAGCTCAGCCTCCTTTTTGTGACGTCACGCTGACTGACAGTGACGTCTCAAGATGGCTGTCCTTAGACGGAGAGAAAATATCAGCACAAGCATGACAACATGGAAACTATCTCGATAACCACGAATCTACAGTATCTTAAAGCAGTTCACTGTTTTTCTATGTGTGGAGTTTTTAAATAAACCAGGAATCCAAACAAAAGGTTGTGCTGACCAGGGAGTCGAGTTTTTTGAGTAAAAAAGAATATAAAAAGTTTCTTTACTACGGGTGAAAATAGGAATTTTGAAACTGAATTCTGCTCAAAAGTTCGAAGGAATCAATATAACCATTTAACCATTTATCGAGAAAGAGAGCATCCTCAATCTTTCATCTATTCCGCAGCTACTTACACATTCAATTTAATGTTTTAACAGTTTAATAGTTTGAAATTTAATTTATTATTTTATAAAATATTAAACTGTTTTGTAGTTCTTTAAAATTGTTAATTAGGATTGTTTTATTATTTATTTTTTCAAGTGTTTAAATCATCAATTTTTTACTTAAATAATAAATTCTATCACATTTAAGCAAGTTTTTTTTAAAAAAATTTTTAAGTAATTTAAAATAAAATTGATATGGTGGAATTGTGCATTCGCAGAGGCCACCCTATTTCATGAAAAGGAAAACAAAACTGAAAAATCCGATTTTTTTGCGGGTGCGGGGGTTCTAAGAAAACACCTCTAAAACTCAAAATTAACTCATCTAAGGCAACCAATTTATTTACAAAAATTCCTGTTGTGAAAGGTATCCGTTCATGTCGCATTTATTGACTTTGGTTGGCTGGGAATCAAAAATACATACTTTTTATCATTTTTTTCGAAATAAAATTAACTAGGGCGGACTGCGACTCGCGAATCGCTTTCTTGACCAATAATTTAGAGCAAACCGTTATTGATTGTTAAGAAAATGACTAACTAAATTCTTTAAATTGATATTAATTTTTATTGTTGAAACAATTTCATTTTAAACTGCGTAATTTGGCAAGTTCTTCACGCCTAACCTTCCACGATGCATGGTTGTTGATATTAATCAACCGTGGCTTTGCAAATGCCGGTTCGATCAATAAACCGTAGATGGTCTTCACTCGTGAAAATGCCACGTACGATAAGCCAAGTCCAAATTCTGAATCACCAATGTCTATGACTACTTTATCAACAGTGATTCCTTGTGCTTTGTGTCTGGTGATTGCATAGGCTAACTTAAGCGGAAATTGCTTACGCGTACAAGATACTCCTCCTTTTTTGAAGCCAACGGCGATCGGTAAAATGGGAACTGCTACATTGGTTAATGTTGGTCCAGTATAGGTTGCGAATTTGACGAGAATGCACATCGGCAGTTCATTCAAGTGGTTGCGAGTTTCAGTTGGCGAGTAGACAATGTCGACAACCACACCAAAAAGATATTGTGATAACGCTGGGATTACAGCACTTAGAATTACAATATATACCTCAAAATGTAGATTCAATATTCAAGAATGCAATGAAATCGAAAAAATATCGTTAAATGTTCTAAGAACTTCGAAATTTGGCCTTAAAAATCGAATGTGCAGAGCAAAATTTGCGAAGGGCTTCGCCGTATTTTGTATGTCAAAAATTCTATTTGCACGCACAATGTTTGTTTACGTTTTTCTCAATGCATTGCTATGGGAACAATTGAAGGGTGATTATTCCTCGATGGTAGGTCGGATTTGAAAATTTTTTTTTCTTGACCATCAGCATGGTCATGCGCATGCACGTGCAAATTTTCATTGTTGTGACTATTACGTGTCAAAAGTTTTATGCGGTCATCGAATTACACTTGTCGACTGTTAACAGAGCTTCGCTTACGCTTCGCTCTAAAAAAACAGGTGATAAAAGTTCTAAGAACTCGATAAAATGGTCTCAAAAATCGATGGTGCAGAAAAAAATTTGCGAAGGGCTTTGCCATATTTTCTATGTTGAAAAATCTATTAGCGCGTGCAATTGTTTGTTTACATTTTTTTCAATGCATTTCAATGGGAACAGCTAAATGGTGATTATTCCTCGATGGCTGAACCGATTTTTAAAATTTTTATTTAGTGACTATCAGGATGGTCATGTCCAGCTGTGTGCAAAATTTCATTTGTCTATGTTCTCTGGTTCAAAAGTTTTATGCGCACAAATAATTTTGATTTTCGCCTGATAACAGAGCTTCGCTAACGCTTCGCTCTAATAATTTCAAAATGACTTAATCATTATTCACAAAAAGTATGATAATACATACAGTCATTCTCAAAAGTATAAGTTCACCCCTAAAAACAGTAGTTTTTCAAAATAGCCTGTTTGTGTGGATGTTTTACCATGGGTTGATGGATCGTTTTTAAAGTTTTACAAAAAGTTACAGCCAAGAATTTCAGTCGGTTCATTAATCTTCTTCTTTCTATCTACTACTTCTTCTTCTTCTTCTCTATCTCTTTTCTACTTCTATCTATCTATATAAAGAAGGATGTTTGTTTATTTGTGGGTTGGTGGGTTTGTTTGTGGGTTTGTTTGTGGGTTTGTTTTTTATACAAATCTACAGTTTTATTCCGATCTTGATAAAAATTTCGCATACATGACATTCAAGGTTATGGCAGGGCATATTAATGAGAAATATCTCATGACCAACAATGCAAGACGAAGTTTTTGCAACAATAGGTATCAACAATGGTATCAACACGCAATTCACAAACACTCTGCACGGACCAACAATATACACTATATGATCAAAAATATCCGGACACCCCTCACAGATCATCGATTGGCCCAATGTCACATGATAATGACTTGCACATCATTTAAATAGTTTCCCACACCTTCAGACACAACTCTGCTTGGACATTGGCAAGAATGGGTCGTTCGGCAGAGCTTAGTGAGTTCCAACGTGGAACCATCGTTGGATGTCAACTATGTGGCAAGTCCGTGCGTGACATTTCCAGCCTTCTTCAGATTCCCAAGTCAACAGTAGGCGATATTATTATGAAATGGAAGACCCTGGGATCAACAACAGTTCAACAACGAACCGGTAGACCCAAGAAACTAACGGACAGAGACCGTCGAGTGCTTCGTCGTGTCACCCGCAGCAACCGGAAGTCCTCGGCGGAAAAAATTGCCACAGAGTTTCGAAACGCCTCTGCAAATGATGCCAGTACCATGACAATTCGTCGGGAACTGCACACGATGGGATTTCATGGCCGTGCTGCTGCCCACAAGCCCCACATCAGCAGGGTCAACGCCAAGCGACGTCTGGAGTGGTGCAAAGCCCACAGAAACTGGACAATGGACCAATGGAAACGTGTAATGTGGACAGACGAATCTCGCTACACACTCTGGCAATCCGATGGACGAGTTTGGGTTTGGCGCATACCTGGAGAACGCTTCTTACCTGAGTGCACAGAGCCCACAGTCAAGTTCGGAGGAGGAGGAGTCATGGTGTGGGGCTCATTTTCATGGTACGGACTGGGCCAGCTCGTTCCTGTGCAAGGAATCATGAACTCCGACCGTTATCTGAATGTTTTGGACAACTGTGCACTTCCAACGTTGTGGCAATTTTTCGGTAACGGGCCATTTCTCTACCAACACGACAATGCTCCGTGCCACAAAGCGAGGCGTGTACAGCAGTGGTTTGCGGACTCAGGGGTCGAAGAAATGGGTTGGCCGGCACAAAGTCCCGACCTCAATCCACATAGAGAGTCTGTGGGATGAATTGGAAAGACGCTTGCGGGCCAGATCACATCGGCCAACTTCTGTACCTGAACTGATTCTCGCTCTTCGTGAGGAATGGAGGAATATTCCGGAAAGTACCTACCAACATTTGGTGGACAGTCTTCCCTGAATGGTGGAAGCTGTGATTCGGGCAAAGGGATGTGCAACGCCCTATTGATTTCCATGAAATCGTGGCTAGAGCGCAAACGTGCATGTGTCCGGATATTTGTGATCATATAGTGTATATCTCATGACCAACAATGCAAATAAAAGTTTGTGCAACAATAGGTATCAACAATGGTGTCAACACGCAATGCACCAACATTATGCAAGGATCAACAATATATGTCTCATGACCAACAATGCAAGGCAAAGTTTGTGGAATATAGAATTCAATGCATAGATTTCCTGTTATTCAGGATTTTCTTAGAAAAGAGAATTCTTAGGACTTAACAATTTCTTGAAAATCTTTAAAAATGATTAGTAACTGGAGATGATGAGTTAGCAGACTATTGAGAAAGAGTGAAAGACGATTTAAAAACACTCTTTAAGCACCATGCTGTATTGAACAAATGGTAAGCAAGTAAATAGAAGAATCGGCGACCGCTAGACTACACAAAGTGATGAATGGCCAAGTTTTGGTTCAAAACATCGAAAGAAGAAAGGAAATTGCAGCAACATCAAGTGTAAATCTGAAGTGAGATTACGTGAGTAAAAAATTATTTAGACTAGAAGGCATCTTTGGAGAGGTCCATCCATTTTTTTTCGGTAAATCAAGTCCCGGTATATCAACTAGAATGGATTTTTTCAGTGTAGAGATAAATTTCCTGTCTTTCGGATTTTTCTTAGTGATAGAGTTAGTCCCTTCACTCTATATTGTAGTGATTGAGTTATCATTTAACAAATTTGGAGGTTTAATTTAGCTTTTTCAGGTTGTTCTGTTTACCTACAAGCGTAATTATCCCGGGCAACGCCGGGTCCTCTGCTAGTGATTGATAAAAACCAAAAAAACAGCATGTTCTCCGTATAATTGATATAAGTCTACCCCGAAAAATGATGAACTTTCCCTACTCTGATAAAATGCAAATGATGTAAACAGAAGTTAACCACATACTGAAGAGTAGTGTCCATTCCTAGCATTTATTTTGTCAAAGAACTATGCTTAGGGGATCACGACTTGATGAAACTGAAATGCGTAAGATTTGGCATTTACACGGAAAAAGTAAATCGCAACGCCAAATTGCAGCCGAAATAGGATGGCCAAAATGTGCAGTGCAAAATGTATTAGCCCGTGGAATTGATGGACAAATTAAACCTCAACCAGGAAGACCTCATTCTTTATCAACACGAATGAAACGTCGTGTTTATGTTCCTGCAACCAAGACAAAATGACAGCGAGTAATATCATGTCTGCTGTGGACATTCCACAGTCGACATCAACCATCACACCCGTTCTCAACAATGCTGAACACATCTAATACTGAAAGATAATAAGAGCATCCTCTCTTAACCAACGACACAAGGCTACCAGACTTTCATTTGCAAAGAAAACCATGTCTTGGGGCCATCAATGGTTTTTAATAATTTTCTCGGACGAGAAAAAGATTAATCTTGATGGGCCAGATGGTACACAAATCACTGGCATGATTTGAGAGCAGAAAAGCAAGTGCAAATCAGTCGCCAAATGGGTAGAGGTATGGTGATGAATTGGGGTGGTTTTTCAGTGCAGGGCAAAACGGACTGTATGTTTGTCAGCAGCAGGATGAAATCTGCAGATATATCAAGAGCAGATATCATATAGGAAGTTATATCCGTTCACCCGTTTGCGCTGTAGGATGCCGTATATAAGGGAAGTTTAATTATAACCACCTGGTATGGCCCAACAAAATGAACGTACTACAAAGATTAATCCCATTTCTTTGTGGATGTAATCTACGAGTTCTAAGGATGGACTCCTTATGAAGAGCTGCTATTTTCAGTTTTCGTGTATTGTTAAGCAATAAAGCTGCATTTATCGCTGAAGTGTTTTGCGAATTCCTTAAAAAAGACTCTTTTATCCATAAAAAATGTAAGCGGCATTCAAAGCAGTCATTATTGCATAAAGCACAACTTCAGGAGTGGACTTATACTTTTGAGAATGACTGTAATGTCCAAAATTGATGTATACACTCTTTGAAACATTATACCTCAGCAACGACATGAGATAGAAATATCGGGTTTGGTTTAAAAGGAAGTTCCTTAAGCCCGTACATGTTCAAAATGTTCCCTACTGCCACAGCACACTCCCAACACCGATGTCAAACAGAACGACATACCAACTGGATTGTAGCTAATGAAATATCATAGATGGGATCTCTTAATACCATCAGTGTTTGTGGATTTCTGGCGTATACATTGTTCCTTAAAGTTCTCCAAAGGAAGAAGTCGAAAGGGGTTAAATCGAGAGAGAGATTGAGGCGGGACCTCCATACCACTTCCTCTTCGTCCTATCCATCTATGGTTAAATGTGTGATCGAGGAAAGTTCTCCCATCGTCATGAAAGTGAGGTGGAGCCCCGGCTTTTCCAGCACCGTCTGGATCATACACAATATAACTTATATTTCTATCTCATTTCAAATACTAAATTTCGATCTCGTTTCAAATATTATATTTCTATGTTGCTGAGCTATAACGTTTCAAACAGGGTATACATCAATTTGTGACGCTGTGTTGATATTTTTATTATTTTTATAAATATTAAAAATCTTCTCTTCTATCTATCTATCTATATACATACAGAAGGATGTTTGTTTCTTTCTAGATTTGTGGGTTTGTTTGTTTGTTTCTTATACAAATCTACAGTTTTATTCCGATCTAGATGAAATTTTGCATTCTTGACCTTCAAAGCATGAGGAAGGTCACTGTCTACATCAGTTTTCGGAAAAAAAATAAATATCGATAAAAAATCGATATTCATGGTTACGGCAAGGCATATTAATGAGAAATATCTCATGACCAACAATTCAAGGCAAAGTTTGTACAACAATATGAATCAACAATGGTATCAGTATGCAATTCACAAACACTCTGCATGGATCAACAATATATATCTCATGACCAACAATGAAAGGCAAAGTTTGTGCAACAATAGGCCGTCGTGTTCGCATCAACAATGGTATGAACGCGCAATTCACCAATAACAATGAGCATAAAATGATGATGCAATGATAAAGCAATCCTTTCTAAAAATGTATAACAGTGAACATAAAATGATGATGCAATATGGATAAGTTTCAATTTGTAACAATGCATACAATTCCTGTTATTCAGGCTTTTCTTAGAAAAGAGAGTTCTTAGTACTTAACAATTTCTTGAAAATCTTTAAAAATGATCAGTAATTAGAGATAATGGAATGTTAGCAGACTATTGAGAAAGAGTGGAAAGATGAGGAAGCATTCCTTTAGCTCCGTGCTGTATTGAGCAAATGGGAAGCAAGTAAATAGCAGAATCGGCGACCACTAGACTACACAAAATGTTGAAGACATCGAAAGAAGAAAGGGAATTGCAACAACATCAAGTGTACATCTCAAGTAAGATTACGTGAGAAAGAAATTATTTAGACTAGCAGTGGCATACTTGGAGAGGTCCAGCCATTGTGACCCTTTAAAAAATTTTTTCTAATTTTCATTAAGAAATTTTACTGTATTAATTCTAAGCGTTTTCATGTGTTTATTTTTAACATATTGTAAAAGTTAATTTAATTTTTCGAGATTGTTCTGTCTACCTACAAGTGTAATTATCTCGGGCAACGCCGGGTTCCTTTGCTAGTATTTAATAATTTTATAATTTTTTTAATGGGATGGGTGCCTTAACTTCTAATTAGCTCACTAGAGCCAAACAAGTTATTAAAAAATTCGTCTTAATATGAGGAGCCGATTTTGGTTCGCTGTTATGAACGCTATAGTCATTTCTTAATATTTAGAAAAATTAATATTTCTACAAAGGATTAAAGGTTTCGTAATATCAATATGACTGTGTGGTACGGTCATAAAAAATGCGTCACCACACAGTTTAAAGTAAGCTACTTCTAGAATAAGATTAATTTAATTTGCTTCTGCTATTTGCCTTTTCGCAAGATTTAGTTGCAATTAGTCACATACGCACAAAATTGGTCACATACGCACATACAGGATTATTATAAATTACTGACTCGATTTCACAAATTCACTGTAGCTTTATTTTTTGACATATTGTCGCAAAACTTTGCGGACGTATAGAAAAACTCAAACTTTTTTTTTTTTTTTTAATGATTTTTCGATTGAAAAATGGAAGGAAAAATTCTGCGACCCGG